>CM037936.1:1389500-1557000 GCA_021346845.1 Apeltes quadracus
GGGCGTCTGTCAAATCCAAGGAGAAGCGAGAAGGACCTGAGGAATGTTGAAGAGTCGTAAGCCGAGTGACTTGAGAGGGAAGACGGGACGAGAACGCGCAGGTCGGTTGTCACATGTCAACGCCCCAACGGGAAGATTCACGTGGAGGAGAGAACACAAGCATCTTTTCAGCAGGTGGAGGGGGGAGGGCTTCCGATGAGCTCACCGTTTTCTCCTCTTTTACTCGGATTAACGAACAAAACGCTCTGAACTCACCGATGAGAGGAAAAACAGCAGATCTGTGCTGTTTGAACTCCTCCTGCCGCCCACATTCATAACACTGTCGTGTGAAAACAGCCGATAGCAGCTTCTGTGTTTATCTGATAAACTGCTTCATTTTGGACCGTAGCACGGCACCCAAACCAGCTGTCAAACAGGCAAACAGAATCGCTGCAATGTGTCTCTGTGAGCAGCTAATACGGCTTCTGGGAACCCCTGTGGGCCGCTGATACGGGAGCCAACCGGCCCATCGGTTGGACGTCGCCTCGTGTTTGTACTGGGAGCCTTGGCCGCCCTCTGCGAGTCAACTGACTGATAATCCACAGCGGGGGCTGTGACCACACAGTGGAGTGGGAACGGACTGACAAACACAGAGAGAGAGAGAGAGAGAGAGATGAAACAAGGTAAAAGGGGAATTCAGAGAGATTAACAGGCGGGGGGGGGGTCTAAAGACGGGTGAGGAGACAGTGGGAGGAGGAAATCAGGCCACATAGAGAAAGAAGAGCACACTGTGTTGTAAGTGAACACATGCAACACGATCTGGAGTCGCTGCCACCATTCCCCTTTGTCCTGCTAAAACATGCCAACCCTCCCCTTTGGGAGGCGGGAGAGATAAGGGTGGGAGGAAGGGAGGGGAGTGTTGGATAAAGGACACAACGTCCCGCTCGGAGGAGGAGGAGAGGACAGGTGGGCGGCCACAGGGAGACGGGCCGTTGTTTGGCCGTCGCCATAAGGCGGCGCGGTGCGCTCGTACTGCACCTAGCGTGTAGCATCTCTCACCCATCTACCCATGAAGTTAGCATTAGCATCGGGTCACTGCTGCACACTGAGCCTTGACTTGGTCTGCACCGTCATGCCGATGGTGGAACCGTTACACCAACTGCCACTAAAGCCGTGCCAAGTGGACAGCCACCTACACCCACACACACCCAAACCCACACCCACACACACACCCACGCCGACAGATGGGGCTGGGTGGGGAGCGTGTGTGGGTGGAGCGCGACCGTAGAGGGTGGAGGCAGTGGTACTGGTGATGGCTGCCTTTAACTTGCCAACTTCCTTGCCAAGGAGAACCCGCTCCAATCCCGACAGCCTGGATCCAAAAGCACCAGCTGGTGCACCAGAGACCGCGACCACGGCGGCGCCATATGACGAGAGGCCGGCCGCCGTGAGACCGAGCAGGACGCGCGGGACGGGGACGACATTAAAGCTCGTCCTCCAACGAGGGTGGGTACCTGGCATGTGAGTGTGAGTCCCCCCCGGGGGCAGTGATGGACCCCAGCGCGGCCCCGTCACCAGCTGGCACCGCCATCGTCACACACACACACACACACACACGCACGCACACACACACACCTATTTATAACCTCCGTAAATCCAGATTCCAGTTCACGTCGGGGTTGAAGTAAACGTTCACATGGTCTTAACAGTCCTGACTGCTCAAACTGACGGGGCCCACACACGCAGCCTGGTGCCCCCCCCCCCACACCCGTGGCTAGTTCTTTAGTTTGTCACACACACACACACACACACACACACACACACACACACACACACACTGCAGTGTTAGTTCAGTTAATAGGGTTTGCATTCCAGACACACATTCAGATACCCAGACACTCTTTCTCACAAGCATGTAGATGCAAACAAACACACACACACACACACACACACACACACACACACATTTTAAAACACCTGCATGTAGGTCTTCATGCACCGCGTGTGCGTTTGGACACGCGGTTTAACGGTGGGAGAGAACAACCAGCCGGAGGTGCTCTGCTTCACTCTGCACCTCGTCTCCTTTCCTCTCGGCTTACTTTCCTTTCTTCTCTCTGTCTCTGTGTCGATACTCGGCGCAGCATTAATACCTGCATTCCGGCTTCTCAACAATGCAGCCTTGTTTCCTGTGCAGGGAGGGAAGGACCTGCGGCGGCTGCAGCATGCACCGAGTGAGGAGCTGCGCCCGACGCAGGATGCACGCTCAGTGACTTCATGGATTTCAGTGGAAACATTTTGTGATGGAAGATTACATTATTTCACAAAGTGGTCCAAACTATGCGTCCAACAATTTGTCTATCGATCACAGAAGTCCACAGGAAGTTGTTTCTTATGTATCGTTGTGTTAGTTAAATTCCATCATGGCTTCGTCTTTGTAAATCTAATCTCTTGGGAAAACATTTGAATGGTTCATAGGAGATTTTTTAGTATGAATTTAAAGTAGAAAATAAGCAAACAAACAATAACAACTAATCATTAGTTGTAGTCGTGGTCCAAATTAATTACGCCGAGCTGTTTGAAACTCAACGTTTGTTATACTTTGATTTATTTTCAATTTGCTAAAATACTCCTTCTCACATATTGGAATTGATTTCTAGCCGTAAGTAGAAGCGAGACGTAATGAAAAGCAGTGACACACCCCCTCCCTCTCCCCCCCTCACCCTCCCTCACCCCCCCCTCCCTGCCTGTCCCCCTTTGTCAGGCCTTATTATTGAACACGTGTCCTCTCTGCCCCTGCCATTAACCAACCCAACCCTCACACACTGCTTTCAATGCACACACACACACACACACACACACACACACACACACACACACACACACACACACACACACACACACACACACACACACACACACACACACACGGCTAATTGACTTGTGGAGTCGGTGCATCTTTCATCGTGTTTGTGTGTGATGTGAGTGGGGATCAAAGTGGGTCCCCTGAGCTGCCCGTCCAGGACCTGTCCGCCTCCCCCAGCCTCCCCCAGCCTCCCCCAGCCTCCCCAGCCCCCGCCCCCCCGTCTCTGAATCTCTGACGCCGTCGCTCTTCAAACACATGATGCTTGATAATCATTGTGTTCCAGTAATCGTTAAGTTAACTCCGTCTTGCTGCTGCGACTCGGTCGGGGGCCGAATGCGAGACGCTGTTGGGGCAAAAACCCGGAGTTGTAATTACTTTATCCCGTAATAACAAGAGGCTAAATGGGTTATGCGCCCTGTACGTCTGACATTTCCCCCACAATAACTATCCATCACGTTTGTTGTTCTGCAGATTGCACAGACGTGCAATTGGGAATCATTTAGCCTGATGGGGTCATAACCCAATTGGAAGACATTGATTTCGGATTAAATATTCATACGGACCCAGAGCAAGCATGTACTTCTTTTTCATGCCGGGCTGAAGGAAAATGAAGCTATGAAACTCGACTCTCTTGACTGTTATCAGAATACGGAGACGACTGACGAACAACGCAGGAGACTCGGCGTCGAATTTCCCAGAGAACAAATCCATTTTCATTGGACCAGCAGGCCGAGGGAAAGTGACTGAGTCTGCTGGCTTCCCCAACGTCATTAACCGGACCACTGGACCAGAACCACGAGGGATCGCAGACAATCGATGAGACAACACGTGGCCCCCAGGACGCATGTATCCGGGAGACGGATGGAGGAAGAGACACGTGAGAAGGAAACGTGATTAAAGGGATGATTTACAGAACCAACGGAGGAAAAGAGACTCAAACTAAAGTTAAGAACAGGACGTGACTCAGGAAGAACATTAACAGTCGCAGCACGCAAACCCAAACTTAAACTACTCTTCTTTCAAAGTCAAGTTCACACAGGCAGAGAGGAGGGACGGGAGCTTCAGCTCTTTGTTTCGGAGTAAAGCGACACCTCGGCGGAAAAAACAAAGCAGAGTTTTGTCCCTTGGCGAGACGACAAGGCGGCCTGCTTCTCAGGTGACGTGGGGAGACCCCGCGCTGAACACTGGCATAAGCGCAAAGGCATATCACCTCCCTCCCCCCCTCACGCCCCCTCCCCCCCCCCCTTCCCTTCGTGGAGGATTAATGTTCCCGCTCGCGTCTCTCAGGTCCCCGCGGATCGGTTAAAGCGATGCCGTCTCATTGTCAAACGCTGACCAGCCTCACTGGAGAGTTTAACCACCGCTGCTTAACCATTAACTAGATTAAAGGAGGGGGGGGGGGGGGGGTTCACTGACAGATGGAAAAGGGATCTTGCAATAAAGTGCTTTAAAAGAGAGAAGAGTCTTTGTGGACACACGTGGACCCTTCGGAAGGACGATGCGTTCCCCACACAAGACAAGCGTGTAGAAAGACACCGTCTGAAAGACAGGGCTGGTAATGGAACCCAAGTGTGTGTGTGTGTGTGTGTGTGTGTGTGTGTGTGTGTGTGTGTGTGCTGGGGGGGGGGGTCTTCGCGGGAGGGATACTTTCAACAACTGCTGCTGAGGCAACTGTTGAAGTCTGAAAAGCAACAGCTTGCGGGTCTCCCAGAGGACGACTCGCCAGCCAACAGTCAGATGGAGGGTTTAGGGCTGGGGGGGTACGGGGGGTGGGGGGTGGGGGGGGGTGCAGGGGTTAGGATTTCCTCTGCACTGCCAGGAAAAGGATCTCCTTGGCAACGGATCCAGGCTTTTCCGTAACATTCCCCATCCCTAATTGGCATGCGTCGATCCGAACGCACTCCGCCCGTCTGAGCCGCACTGCTGCCTGTCTCCGCCTGGATCGCCTTTGTTCCCCCCCGCACCGACCCCCCCGCCCCCCTCACCCAGTCGCACGCTACATGATTGATCAAAGCAGCCGGTCACCCAAGGGGTAGCAGCAGTACCGTTTTCCGTGTTTTGCGACGCCGATCTGTGCGTCGCAGGGCCCTTCGTCCCGCTGCAGAACCCCCCCTCCCCCCCCCCACCACTAAACGGATTGCCAGCACTTAACCTCGTCTCGCTCTCGTCTCTCGAAAGAGCTTTGTGAATTTTCGATTTCCCTGCAGCCCTTATTTGCCTCGCCCACCCTCCCGTGCGCAGACGTCAGGGACAAGGACATGTGGACTCTCTC
This sequence comes from Apeltes quadracus, assembly GCA_021346845.1. Taxonomy (NCBI): domain Eukaryota; kingdom Metazoa; phylum Chordata; class Actinopteri; order Perciformes; family Gasterosteidae; genus Apeltes; species Apeltes quadracus. The sequence goes on from CM037936.1 coordinate 1,394,615, forward strand.
TCTCAAGGCTGCGTTCGAAATTGCCCCTCGCCATCGTCTTCCTCCCCGGAGACCAGAACAACACGAGGCTTCAGCTGCAATCACCTCCGCCTCCTCCCTTCACTCCCGCTAATGACACGCAAACCGCTTCTTCTTACGAGAGGGACGCTCACCGCTCGGCAGAGTGAGAGACAGCGAACATGCCAAGTTGGGTGGGAGGGCGGGGGGGGGGGGGGGGGGGGGCACTTGTTACTTGCGTCTCCTGGAATGGCGGTAAATGCAGTCCGTTTGAAGCTTTTGCAGGGATTCAAGGATGCAAAAGCAGCCTGGGGAGGGGGTGGGGGGGGAATTACCCGCCGTCAGGGTGCTTTCCCGCTGCCGTACTGGCATACACCCCCCACCCCCCTTTGCCGAGCTCAATGATTACTAAATGGACTCCCTGAACCGAGCCAACCACGACGGGGCACTCATCTTAAGTGACTAATATTTAACTGGTGCCCCCCCCCCCCCTCAGTTGCTCGGCTCGGTCAGGCCACAAAGAATGTGGGTCCGGCTTCACACCTCTGACGGTGCCTCTTGGCGGTGACGAGGCGGAGGCCGCATTGTGGCCCCGTGTTTGTACACGGATTACTGCCTGCGACTTGCGGTGCGGTGAGAGGGGGGGGTAGGTGGGGTAAGGGGGGGTTGGAGGGGCTTTTAAAGCGAGAGAGGAAGGAGAGACATTACAGCGCGAGCTGCGACGCGTCCCGAGGAATGCCACTCATTCCGTCACACACGCGAGCGGGAAGGGAGGGAATGAATCACCCCCAGTAATTGCAGTTCTACCCTTCCAAGGGCCCCCCCCCCCAAAGGCCTAAATAACACGGGGGGGGGGCAAACACAGACTTGCCCTCCCACAGCAGCCGCCGTCAATCTGTCACTCACTGCCGTGTGAGCAGAGGTTTCCAGTGGTGCGTAACATCACGGTCCTGCAGCCGGGGGCCCCACATGTGTCTGGTTGCACAGGTGTGCTCACCTGAGGTGGACACACCCGTCCCGGTCATGGGGAACGCATGTCGCATGTGTGCGCATGCACGTTGGTATTTGCTATAGGCGCAGTGAGGAATGCACACATGTGCACGCCTGCAAGAGAGCAGAACCAAGAATCCCCCTGCGTTTACCTCCTCCAGGCTAAACGGCTCTTTTCCTGGGCTAATACCATAATAATTACACACGTCTCCAGGGGGTGCACTTTTGAGATGGCGCTGGCAGAGGGGAGGGAGGGAGAGGGGGGGGGGGGTCTGAAAATTAAAAGTGAGGAAAAGAGTGTGGGAATTAAAGTGGCCGTAGACAAAGAGGCCGACGCTTTAACACCTGATGCTTGTCGCTGCGATTCTTTCCGCCGGCTCCCGAACACTTTGAGTCTCTACTGAACTCATCCGACCTTTGACTCCTTTTGTCCCCTAATGTCACTTTGTTCTTTTCACCCCCCCCCCCCCCCCCCCAGAAAGAGGAGGGGCAGTGGCATCGTTGGAGGGATTGGTTTTCAACTTAAGTCTCTTTGCGCATTTGAGCGGCTTCAGCACTGAGATGCGTTTTCCTCAACGCGTCAGCCGATGCTCGTCTCAGGACTAGCGGGTCAGAGGGTCAGAGGGCGACAGGTGGAGCCCCTCCTGGGGGGTCGGGGGGGACAGACGCACTCATCTGACGCGGGTGTTATGGGGAACATCGTTTGGAGTTGTGCGTGTGACCAATGTGGGTCTGTGGGACAGAATCCCAGCGAGACACAAGCAGCGCCGCTATTATTAGACCAAACTATGTGAGAATTCAACCAGTGCAGCTCTGGAGGGAAGAAATGACTTTCCTTCCAACAGACCTCATCCTGGTGGGGGCCGAGGGGCGGAGCGAGGAGGAGGAGGGGGGGGGGGGGGGCACACCTGGTACTGAGCCTTTAAATCAAAAGCATTGCGGCCGTACAGATCAACAAGGCAGCCATCAATTACAGGGAAACCCCCCTTCAGCTCAGTATCGGACAGGAAGCAGCAGAACTTCAGAAGATGACCACTGAGACTCATGAGAGACAGAGACACCGACATCAAACGATGAGACCAGGAAAACCAGGCCGATAACAAACTGGTAGCCTCGGGCGTCTGAACCTTTGACGGGGATCACGTGAGGCTCCAACAGAAACGAGCCCAGGCGCGCGGCCAGCGGAGGACACGCGCGCCGCGCGGATCACACATCAAAGCGCTGGACAAATACACCCCCCCCCCTCCTCCTCCTCCTCCTCACCCCTCACCAGGACGTCGTTCTGATGTCTGAAACATTATTGGAGAGTTTATTTTTTTGTCTTTATTATTTATCTTTTCAATTACAAATTATTATCACTTGTTATTCTGACACTTCAATATGTTTCTCCTGGAAGCGGGAATGAAAGAGCTGCACTCGGGTGCGGAGCTGAGACTCTGCGACCCGTTAAAACATCCCGGCAGCGGGGGGGGTGGGAGGTCGACGGCTCCGGGTTTCTACCCCTCCCGCCCCCCCTGCAGTGTGCGTACCCGCCGGAGCAACCTGCTCCGCCGGTAGCAGGTTGCTCCGGACCCCCCCGCCGCCCCCCCAGCTCTACCGAATACCGGGTCGGACTCCTCAAACACCGCGGAGGAGTAAAGTAGAACCTGCAGCTTGGAGCCACAAAACCAACCAGCGGCGCGGAAACAGCTTTGCAAACTTACTCAAGGGGGGACGGGGGGTATTTAGGGGTGAATGTAGCGGAAAGTAAGATCATTAATTACCTTGAAATGCCCCCAGCAGCAAGGTGCACGCGAGGAAGGTTCCGTCCATGTTCGCTTCTCCAACTTCTTCTTCTTCTTCTTCAGGGGAAAGTAAGTCACCGTGTTTGTGGTTCGGAGGAAGTCAGGAAGGCAGCGACTCTTCTTTCTGCTTCTTTCAAATCAATGATCTCTCTCTCTCTCTCTCTCTCTCTCTCTCTCTCTCTCTCTCTCTCTCTCTCTCTCTCTCTCTCTCTCTCTCTCTCTCTCTCTCTCTCTCTCTCTCTCTCTCTCTCTCTCTCTCTCTCTCTCTCTCTCTCTCTCTCTCTCTCTCTCTCTCTCTGAGTAATCTGATGCTGGTGGCAGTCTTTTTGGTTGATGTATTTGCACAAAAGGTAACCCCCCCTACTGCCCCCCCAGTCTCTCTCTCTCTTTCTCTCTCTCTCTCTCTCTCTCTCTCTCTCTCTCTCTCTCTGTCTCTCTCTCTGTCTCTCTCTCTGTCTCTCTCTCTCTTACACACACTCAGACACACACACACACACACGCACACACACACCAACCCCTCCCCAATCTCTCTGTGTCAGTGAAAGAACTGCTTTAATGCCGTCGGGCCCACAGGATTCTAAAAAGTGATTTGATCGTGAGTCTCTTTCACTGCAGCACCTAAAATGTTCCCTTCATGCAAAATAACTAAAGTTTTAATGGGATACAAATTAGCCAAAGAATTTATTAGATTCATTTTAATATTTGGAAATTGGACGGATGCAATTTATCCGCCAGTTTAAGGCTAATAAATTAATCTGGCAGGTTATTAATCATCATTCAGATGTCTTGATCTTAAAACTAATTGGTTGGAATTGAAGTCCCCATTATTTAACCACTGTGCTCCACAGACAAATTTCCTGCCCCGTTCAGGTCCTTAACAATGCCTTTGTCTGAAATTATGAATTTAACTTTGAAAAGAACTGGAGGCGGGAGACATATGCATACCTTTCATTCCTAGACATGTAATCTCTTTAGCGGGCAGGAAGTTCAGACGTGTAGTTATCATGAGGGACTAAGTGGCTTATTCAGAATGCTGTGGTTCCAGTCTATGAAGTTCGAAGTTGGCCGAATCCCATAAACATGTCGGCTTAAAGGACCCGTTGTCCACCTGAGAGCACGGAACAAACATCCATCTGCTGTTTGACCATCGGCACACCCTGCAGGTAATAACAGGAGACACACATTCCGAGCGCAGCGCGGCCAAAACAGCTGGTTAATATTTTCTTAGCTCCATTCAAAGGGAGGCAGCACTGCACCAAAGAAACACACACACACACACACACACACAGACGCAGACTATGACTTTTAAAAGCAAGACGCTGGCAGGAATGTGCATCTCTCCGTCTTTCTATTCCCAGCGATGCCAGCAGGAGGGGAGGAAAAAAGAAAGAAGCCTTTGCACTGACTGTCTCACATCAGCTGAGCCGCTCATCTCTGATAACCATCATCTGTCCATGAAATAAAGACTCCAGGTCCACCGCCAGCCTCCTGTCCTGTGGGGACGGACTACTGCATCGGGCCAATTCATCTTATTGGTCCATTACGTAATGGAGCTGCAGGAGAGGAAGAGGAGGAAGAGGAGGAGGAGGAGGACGGAAGAGGACAACGGAGAAAAGAGAATAGGACAGAAGGAGGAAAGGGAAATGGATGATTAGCATATGCAAACTAAGCGGCTGCTTGGGGCCCCCTGGGGCCGCTTAGTTCGCATATGCCTTGGGCCGGCCCTGCCGGAGGGGTTTTAAAATGACAGGGTCACCCTCTTTCCTCCGGGTTCTTTGCCATGATCCACCACCAGCAGGGTCGCCCACATGTCCGTCCCACCGGCGATGTCGTCTCTTCCCCAAATGAAGAGGGTACAGGGAGGGGGACGTCCACGGGCCGTCGTCCTCGGACCCCGGAACCATTAGTGCGACAGCTGAGCCACCGGAGCAGTGGGGTGGGGACAGCAGCTGGCTCCCAACCTGAAGAGGGCGATATAACATTTTCCCGCAAAGGATCGTGGGCCTTGGGGACGCTCAGCTCTTCCCACAAGGCTGCAGACAACATGATCGTATTGTAAAGGTCACTGTCCCTCCTCGTCTGCAATCCTATCGAGGGATTATTATGATTCCCACAGCCCCCCCCTGAAAAAGACTCACAGTCATAACCCTTCCAAAGGGACGTCGCTTGAGACTTCGTGCAGCCTCCGCCGGGACCACCAATGGCTTCCAACAACTTCTTCAGTGTTGTTGACTTTGATGAGTTCCGCTCCGAGGGGTCGACAGAGTTCAGCCCGTCCCCGGGGGGGGGGGACAAAGTGTCCACGGAATAACTGTTTAGACGCTTCACTCCAAACCTCTGTCAGGTCAACCGAGGACGAGATGCGAGTTGACCGACGCACTAGAAGGACGTTTATCTTTCACGGTTATTCCCGCGCGCTCCCACAGACCCTCGTCGGAGGCAGGTAGCAGCATATAAATCACACGCGCTCTTTATACTCCCTCATTTTAAGTGATTTCACACCGTGTAGCAAACGAAGGTACCTGACAGAGGGAATATCTGACGCCTCAGCTTAAAGCGGGCGGATGAAGAGGAGCAGAGGCACGGGAGCACTACAAAGGGAGCGGAGATGTGTAATGAAAGAATAATGAAGAGAGCAGATTAGAGGTGGAGGAGGGAAGGACTTTAATTCCAAAGTCAGGGGATGGGTGACACAAAGCCTCGGGGAGTTACAGCAGCGAGCAGTCAGGCAGAAAGAGAAGCTGTAATCTCGCACAGATTCCAATTCCCCCGAATGGAAGAAGAAACAAAGCTCCATCCTTCACGTCCCAGCAGGGCTCCACCCTCCATCCCTCAGCTTCACACTTTCAGTCTCTCTTTCTCTCTGCATCTTCCTCGCCCCCCCCCCCTCCCTTATTCTTTCCCGGCATCGATACACAGCGTGACTCACGGTGCAGCACTCGTGCAGTGACGAAGCCCTTATCTGGGAAACAGCTGACGTTTCGCCTGCGGTGATCGGCAGACAGTCCCTGAAGCCAGAGGTCGATCGCTGTGATTCATCGTGACGTCACATCCGTCCTTTGGACCGGCCTCACGCGGGACGGAGCGGAGCGGGAACAAAGCTCTCAGCTCTCCGGGGAAAAGCTGCATCGGTGGCGTTGGCTGTAACTGGGTCATGTGACCACTCACTGCAGACGGCGAGCGAGACGCCCTTTGAGCCCGCGGAGAGGGTCCCAGCATCGCAAAGGTCACCCGAGGGGTCAAGCGGCAGCGCGCTTCACATCCGACCGGAATCCGCGGAGTTATTCATGCAGCCGAGGGGGAATCGCCACACACTCTTTCCATTGTGCGTCCCGGTTGAGTCCGTGCATTTGAGCCGGTCTCTTCTTGAACTCACACTTAGAGGGAGGCGGATCGCAGTGGAAACGAAACCCAGAGCTGCTGCAGACGACGAATAATGACGGCGTGAAGCGTGAACGCAGTGACTAAACCGGGAAGAGGTTCACAGCTGTGAGCGCTGCGTTCCAACACGCCTCACGGAGGCCGACACCTCAACACAAAACGTGTCACGCAGCCGTCCGCCGAGCGCGAGCAGTCAGCACGAGCGGGGCGCTTTTATTTGTTCCGTTGCGTTCTGTGGCCCAGGAGAACCACCTGAGTGTGACGAATGCCACCTTTTTGTGCGTTTGCTTAAATAAAACATTCATCAGGTGTCTGCTCGCAATGCCCATGAATAAGAGGAGGACTATTGTAAGCGTCCTTAACGCAAGCGGCCATTTCAAATCTCTAAATTTCTAATTTATTACGATCCACGTTGGGTGTGGAACTGAAACCACATCTTAATACTTCATTCATCCATCTTTCCAGCAACAATCTGATGTGAAATAAAAAAAATAAGCTCATCTACTTTTGAGAAGGAAGACAAACCATGAGAAAGTAAAGGGACGTGTGAACGTTTCCTTTCCTTCGATGCTCCACGAAGCTGCTTTCAAGCGCTCGTCTAAGCTCTCGGACGTCTCTCCATAAAAACATGTAAATGCAGCTTTCAGGAGGAAAATTAATTAGGAATCAGCTCTTTTCCTTCAAAGTTTCTGCACTGCGCTTTCACACACACACTCACACGCGCACACACTCCTTCATGCCCGCCGGGCTGCGTGGACTCTGTCGGCTTTACAGCAACTCAACGTTGGCGTCGTCTCTGCACTCAAACCTGCAGGCTTGGAATTTGAATACATAAATCATTTTACAGAATATTAATCGTCTTTCAACCGCTGAATGAATTGCAGGCAATTGCGTTTTCCTCTTGTCTGCCTCTGGGGGGGACGAGGGGGGGTTACAACAGGAATATGAAAGTGAACCGGAGTGTTCGTTTGCATGTTTACGTTTCCCGACGCCACCTGAAGCGAATCCTCGACCTCGACTCGCCCGCTGCCACCGATAATAAAGACTTTACTGCAGGAGCTCAGGGCCGATAGGCAGCGTCCCATTCCAGCTCACCAGTGGACCTTAACGAGGGACCAGGTAGAGTCCGCCGGTGGAACCCCGTCCCAGGTGTCTCACCATGTTTGTCTCCACGAGTTAAAGGTGTGTGTGTGTGTGTGTGTGTGTGTGTGTGTGTGTGTGTGTGTGTGTGTGTGTGTGTGTGTGTGTGTGTGTGTGTGTGTGTGTGTGTGTGTGTGTGTGTGTGTGTCTGAGCTGCAACCAAAGTGATGGGGTCCCATCTGTGTGTGTCCAATGGTGCCTGAACCATTAACATCTCTACTGACGTCCCCCCCCCCGTCCCCCACACCCACCCACCCAGAGGGTCTCTCTCTCTCACACACACACACACACACACACACACACACACACACACACACACACACACACACACACACACACAAAGGGCCTTCAATCCGATCGTTTCACTGAGCGGCAGAATCAATCGGTTCCTTTCATCCTCGCTAAACTCCAACATCTTGTCCCTCATGCGTCTCTCGCGTTCAACTGATCTCGTCCATCTCGACTCAGGTCCGTCCCCCACTGCGCCCCCCGTCTCTCCCGCTTTGACCTTGCGTAGCCACAATGGGGGGTAATTACGGTATTACAGCCCCAGTGATGTGCAGTGTGGGGCGGAGGAACCGGGACGCACCGCAGCGCGCCGCCATCGAGACGGACAGACAGGGACAGAGAAGAGGACGGGAGCAGCAGAACCTGCGTTCATCTCTACCTGAGTCACCTACTCGGGGCGGCGTCTGCTCGTTCGAACGCGTCATGTCACAGCTGCTCGCCTCCCTGCGGGCGACTTACTTGTGCTGCCCGTTCAAATCAATATCAGCTTCAGTAATCAACTGGCAGCAGATGGTTTTTTCCTGAAACGCGGCGCTGCAGTGCGAGTGCATTAGGGGCCCCGTCCCGCCAACAGTAAAGTCAATTAGTGTGCGTTTGTATCTGCAGCCCTTTTTAAATGGATCATGTGACTGCGTCAGAGTCCAAAACAATCCTCCACATTCAGAGGACGGCGGCCCGACGTGATTCAGCTGCTGTTATGGAGGCGTCATCACCGCGAGGTCCACTCTGGTCCCAGTGACTCACATTTGTGTAATTCTGAGAGAAATCACGGCTTCGGCTTTGAGTTACACAACACAGGCTGCAAAGGTTCCCCTCCATGTTTGAAACATTGTTATTCCTCTCATCCACACTAATCAGATCTTTAATTCGCCCAATCTGCACATCGTAATGTTTCATTTGCATGAGAGCGGTTGGAATCGCTAAGTGGGAAAATGGTGACGTCAGAAACACCTTAATGGCGGTTTCGTAGTTGAATTTCAAAATGAACGTCGACAGACTGTGGAGTCGACATCGCTGCCTTACTTTTACTCCCGAAACAGAAAGAGAACTACTGCGTCGCTGCCTGCAGGCTGTCGGGACCCGCTGACACGACTCAGCACAGCAGAAACTCAGCCGTTTGCTTCAATACATCATCTTTCATTATTCCACCTGTGCCGCCTCGCTCTCTCTCTCTCTCTCTCCCTCTGTCTCCCTCTCTCGCCCATCTCCGGCTCATCTGCATGCGGAGCGCTCGCTTCCAGCTGTGAGCAGAGGATTGAAATGGAAATGGAAAGTGGGAGGGAAGAAGCAGATTAGGCTGCTCTGACGGAGCGCTCTGCCTCCCCGGCCCCCCACCAGCTGAGCAGGGACGGAGAGGGGGGGGGAGGGGCGGGTGGAGGCGGAGAGGATCACATGTAGGAAGGTGGAGGGAGGTGAAGTAAATGTGGGGCAACACAAAGAGAAACGCCGCCGAAGGGAGAGAGGACCGTCAGAGTGGAACAAAGGGAAAATGGTGTAAAACTAGATCAAGACCTCCTTAGACACACACACACACACACACACACACACACACACACACACACACACACACACACACACACACACACACACACACACTGAATAAACTCAGGCTGCCCTTTCAAATGGTCGGACGGCGGCTGAAGGAGATGAACGCGGTGTGACATCGGGCGCTGAGGGACGCGGGACACTCGGGGACTCGCTGCCGAGGACGGAACTCAGGAGTCGGAACCAGCTGAACGGTATCGTGATGTGGGAAATAAAAGTTTTCTCAAATTATAATCAAAACATGGAAATGAACTTCAGTTCTATTCCCACTTCCCGAATGTCAAGGGGCCCGGCGGGTCGGTGGATTGCTATTCATGAGATTCCTGCGCCGGTGCCACGGCGGAGAGGCGGGTGTTGACCTCAGCTGGAACCGCCAGATGGGAGACACAGAGAAATAGATTGGCGGGGCGGGAGGGGGGGTGGGGGGGGGGGGTAAACTGCGTAATGGAAAAGGAAAAATGAAATAATGCGACGGGAAAATGAGATGGCGGGAAAGGAGGAGAACCATTTCTCTTTCAGGCGAGAAAGAGAATGGCAATGTCGCCCTGACGTTGTGCGCTGAGACGACGGCTCTCCGTGGTGTCCCCCTGGTGTCCCCCTGGTGTCCCCCGTGGTGTCCCACAAACAGACCCCAAACACGAATCCCGATTCCTCACAATGCAGCACAAACGATCGTGAGGCGAGAGGGGGAGCGATGTACATTTCTTTGCCACATGTGCGCATCTGAGTGGGCAGCGTTGAAAAGGAATGGACCTTTCTTGGTGGAAGGAGACGGTTCTCAGGAGACGTGCCGGAGGAGAAGAGGAAGCTTTGAAAGCCGCTCTGCAGTTATTACGATTTCTGCTAACAACCTCAGCTCGTTGTTTTTTGCGTGCAGTTACGGAGGCAGTGTGTAGGGTTTTCTCCCTCACACACACACACACACACACACACACACACACACACACACACACGCTGTTCAAGAGACAGAAGCCCATTGATAACACCGCCGGATTGGCTGGCTTATCTCTGCAGGGAGGCCAGATACAAACACAAAGAGCCCATTGACAGATGGAGGCTTTCCTGAGTCCAAGGTCACGTATTTCTGAAAATAATAAAAAACAACGTTCATGTTACGATAAACGATGCTGAGAGGAACCAGGGCCCCTTAGTGAGGACATTAACATGAGGACGGGGTGGTCAGCGTGTAGAAGACACGAGCACAGCACAGAGGAGCCTGACCTCACTCACACTCACACGCACACACACACACACACACACACACACACACACACACATGCACACACACAACGTGGTGAGCGCTGCTGAGTACGTTTCATCTCGTTACGACTCGCGATTCAATTGGCAGACAGGTTAAGAAGTCACGAGATGATCACAAAGAAGCTGCACACACACACACACACGTAATGAGTAACTGGAGGTAGTGTAAGAAGGGACAATTCCACATCACAGTTTAAAGCCATGCGTCCAGTATTATACCTGTACTGTACCTGTATTGTACCTGTACTGTACCTGTATTGTACCTGTATTGTACCTGTACTGTACCTGTATTGTACCCGTACTGTACCTGTATTGTACCTGTACTGTACCTGTACTGTACCTGAACTGTATCTGTACTGTACCTGTATTGTACCTGTACTGTACCTGTATTGTACCCGTACTGTACCTGTATTGTACCTGTACTGTACCTGTACTGTACCTGTATTGTACCTGTATTGTACCTGTACTGTACCTGTATTGTACCTGTATTGTACCTGTAATGTACCTGTATTGTACCTGTACTGTACCTGTATTGTACCCTGTACTGTACCTGTATTGTACCTGTACTGTACCTGTATTGTACCTGTACTGTACCTGTACTGTACCTGTATTGTACCTGTACTGTACCTGTATTGGGTTTGGTTGGGTTTTCAGGTGCAATGATGGAACATTTTGACTTGCTTTAGGTTTCACCTCCTATCAAAGGAATTTATTTGATTTGGCCGAACTGTTGGCGGCATTAATCTAATAAAAAGTCGCAAAACCTCAAGGTAAAAGTACTTCATCAGCAGTACTACTATTCCTTCATTTCTAGGTTGACATTACAAACACAGGATTGTCAGCAGAACGGTTGTTGTCCGTTTATCGTGTCATATCATTGAAAACAGAATTAGTTTTTTAGGCTTTTCAAAACAAAGATAAGACCGTATCAACTACTGGGGGGTTTAACATCAACATCGCATTACATCCGATTCAAAGGAATATTTCTATGTAAAACCTTATTGTGCAAATGACCTCCAGCCGTCCTTATAGTGCGTTTCATAATGAAGAATAAGCATCAGCACACTGAGGTCCCGATGAGAATAAGGCGCTGAATGGTGGGAGACGGCAGGAAGAGGGGCAACACGGGCCTACAGGGGGGCGGCGGAAGGGGGCGGGGACATTAGAGCGACGGCGTGCGAGTCAGAGGTTACGGGTTAGCAGGCAGAGTTTAAGCCAGTTTTCTTGTTTAGCCGTTTCTTTAAAAAGTTTGAGATTGACTGAGAGCAACCAGCGCGTCACTGAACGCGCCAGCAACCAGGCCGCATGGTAAACACCGCATGCTCTTTAGGCTATTCCCACCCACAATCCCTTGCACACGGCGGGCGGTGAGAGCACATGGCAGCCGATGACAACCTGCTGATAGCAGACGGCAGATATCGGAGGGGGGGGCTCCAGTCGAGATGAAGCGTACTAACAGCAACCTTTCTATCGCCTGCTTGTTCATATGGACACATACGTCATGTGACATCCCAGCGGCGGTCATGCGTCATGTGACATCGCAGCGGCGGTCATACGTCGTTCCCGCCATCGGCCCTCCAGCGTTATGAGAAATGGAACCTGACGTCAGTGCAAAGGGCTTCCTGTGGAGACTCCTCCCCCTTCCACAGACGGACAGGGGGGCCCTGGGTGCAGGTGGGGGGCGGGGGAGGGGGACAGAGGACAGAGACTGGAAACGCACACTTCCTCCTCTCTCAGTCCGTCTCAGTCCGTCTCAGTCGGCTCTCTGACGTCGTCCCCCTGTCACCGAAGGAAGCGAGCGAGCGACTTGAAAAGCTGTGGAAGTAATATGACACACAGACACACACAGACACACACAGAGAGAAGACGGGCTGGCTTTGTAGACTGCATCTGTTCTGGGCCCTGTCATTCTCCCTTTGCACCCCCCCCCCCCCTTTGTGACAGGTGGAGGCGATTCAGGAGAGACACACGCAAACACAGACAAAGCTCACAGAGACCCAAAAGTCACTGACACATGGCTAGTGTTTCGCCTACACACAGACACACACACCTGCTGGAGGGGGGGGGGGGGGGCGTGCTACAGGGGCCCGGTGGTGCCAGGCAGGCTGAGCAGCACGTTGCGTGTTTACACCACCTGCTCTCAGCCCGGATTACCGCTGACAGCAACGCACACATACAGTAGACAGATGCACACGAGAGCAGTAAAGCAACCAGGAAGTCAACAAGGTCAAAGATGTTCATCCTCAGACAGACAGACACACACACACGCACACACACACACCAACCGGCGTGCACCCACCTGGGCCTCACTGACTGACTGATGGGAAAGAGAACACTGGCCTTTGGACCGGACTCATTTCTATAAACAACAGCCTGCAGATCGGTGTTGAGGTGGAGGAGACGTGGAGGAGGATGGAGGAGGCCTCCACGCTGCGCCTCCTTTGTTGGCTTAAGCGCTGACCTGCACAACACGAGTTAATTAGGCTAAAGGAAAATAAATACATACCAGAATTCAGTAAAAAAATAAACACATAACTGAAGAACGGGTGCTGTGAACGTTTACAAAGGACCACACTTTGGGTAAGAAAGCAGTTTGGAGGTTCATGAGGAAAAGCTGACATCATCACTTCTCCAAAGAAAACCAGCTCGTTCAATATGCCAAAGCACAGGAATGCTGGGGAACTTTCTGAGGGGTCTTGTCATCTGGGGGGGAAACTGCCAGAGGGCATGAAGCTGTGTGTGCGCGTGTGTGTGTGTGTGTGTGTGTAGGAGCTCTCCTGATAGCGCGTCTATTTTAGAGAACCTCGTGCAGCAGAGATATTTCTTAGTTATCTGCGGTTTCCAGCCCTGAGGAGGTGAGAGGCAGGTCTGCATCCATTCTCAGTGTGATCAAGCTGAGCTGCCAGAAGAAGCGCGAGTAGGTGCACCCACCTACACAAACACACACACACACACGCACACGACAAACCCTGGATGCGCATGGATGTTGTTGGAGTGGGAATTGTTCCACAGCATTAATTGCCACAGTGCAGCCTGCTGATAATTGGGCTGCACAAACAGACTGAGTGACATGAGCTGAAATCACATTAACATAAAAAATACACACACACACACACACACACACACAGTACAAGAGTGACAGAGCAGAACTTCTCCTGGTGGGTTTCTCTCTCGCCACCACTCAAGGACCAGTCCATCCCTCGCTCTCTTCCACAGGAAAGGTGAGAGAGGGATGGAGAGGGGAGGGCCAGGAGAGGGAGAGAGAGAGAGGAGGGCCAGGAGGAGAGGGAGTGAGAGAGGGATGGGTCAGGAGGAGAGGGAGTGAGAGAGGGATGGGTCAGGAGGAGAGGGAGTGAGAGAGGGATGGGCCAGGAGGAGAGGGAGTGAGAGAGGGATGGGTCAGGAGGAGAGGGAGTGAGAGAGGGATGGGTCAGGAGGAGAGGGAGTGAGAGAGGGATGGGCCAGGAGGAGAGTGAGTGAGAGAGGGATGGGTCAGGAGGAGAGGGATGGGCCAGGAGGAGAGGGAGTGAGAGAGGGATGGGTCAGGAGGAGAGGGAGTGAGAGAGGGATGGGTCAGGAGGAGAGGGATGGGCCAGGAGGAGAGGGAGTGAGAGAGGGATGGGCCAGGAGGAGAGGGAGTGAGAGAGGGATGGGCCAGGAGGAGAGGAAGTGAGAGAGGCGAGGGCCAGGAGGAGAGGGAGTGAGAGAGGGATGGGTCAGGAGGAGAGGGAGTGAGAGAGGGATGGGTCAGGAGGAGAGGGAGTGGGAGAGGGATGGGTCAGGAGGAGAGGGAGTGGGAGAGGGATGGGTCAGGAGGAGAGGGATGGGCCAGGAGGAGAGGGAGTGAGAGAGGGATGGGCCAGGAGGAGAGGAAGTGAGAGAGGCGAGGGCCAGGAGGAGAGAGGGATGGGTCAGGAGGAGAGGGAGTGAGAGAGGGATGGGTCAGGAGGAGAGGGAGAGGGATGGGTCAGGAGGAGAGGGAGTGGGAGAGGGATGGGTCAGGAGGAGAGGGAGTGGGAGAGGGATGGGTCAGGAGGAGGGAGTGGGCGAGGGATGGGTCAGGAGGAGAGGGATGGGCCAGGAGGAGAGGGAGTGAGAGAGGGATGGGCCAGGAGGAGAGGAAGTGAGAGAGGCGAGGGCCAGGAGGAGAGGGAGTGAGAGAGGGATGGGTCAGGAGGAGAGGGAGGGGGCGAGGGATGGGTCAGGAGGAGAGGGAGTGAGAGAGGGATGGGTCAGGAGGAGGGAGTGGGAGAGGGATGGGTCAGGAGGAGAGGGAGTGTGAGGAGGACTGACAGACTACAGGTTCAGATGTTCAGGTGCTTTTGGAATGGGAAAGGTCAGGATATGGAGATGAGCGAGTTTATAAAAAGACGTGAGGAGTATTTCCTGAGAGACGTGCAGAGTAATTGGAGACTTTGTGGCGATCGACATGAAGAATCGTAAAATGAGCGACGTGCTGAGCTGTCGGGCAGCTGGCCGTGCACTCTGCGTGTGCAGTGGATGACAGAAGGAAACAGCCGTCTCGTTGTCCAGGGATCTGCACCACGCGATACGTTACAACACAGCAGCAATAATCCCGTAGAAACCAGCAGATTAGATGAGTCATTCCATTCCTCTGGGATTTGTTGCGACCCTGTGATGTGCAACAAGATATTTGAAAACCGGCTGGAGCCGTGAGACGTACAGTGCTGTAGATGAGGCCGCCGAGGTGCGGAACACCATCACGAGGCATTTCAGAGGCTTTGGCACCATCTGCAGGAGCAGAAACACTGACCAATGAACTCACTCAAGCACCCTCCCTCTTCAACTCTGGGCGGCAACAACAAAGTGCATCTCATACTAGCAGCACAGGGCGCGTTGGCCGCTCACATTTATAGAGAATTAGTTTTAACGTTTTCTACGGCCTTTGTTTCCTTGAGTAAAGCACCTGACATGGTGCATTTCTGCCACAGGGTGGCACTGTGGCCCTGAAAAGAAATGCTCAACTCTGACGTCATTCCTTCAGCACAGACTCATCGGATACGTGACATTGAGATTAATATGGACCCTGTAGTTGCTCTGAGGATGAACGTGTTAAAAGATCCCCACCCCCTTTGGTCATTAGCTGCCCCTCTGAATAGATTCCATTAGCCGGCCTGGTTTATGTGGCTAATAAACAGTCTATTTAAACGAGGCAGACTGCTCCTGAGGGGCGTTGGATGCAGTGGCTGCGTTTCCCCCCCCCCCTCACTCCGTTCATACTCGTATGCAGAATAGCTCAACATCAACAGTTTCCATCCACAGCAGGTTAATTTGCCACAATATCTTCAATCAAGCATTTTTATTGATACTGAGTGGACCAGTAATGTCCTGACATTGATCTGCACCGGTGGAAAACAAAAAGCACAGCGTTTTGACTTTCTCCAAAAATTATTTATTGAACAGCTTTCTTGTTGGCAGCTGCGACCTGTGTGAAAAAACACAAGAAAGATGAGGCATGTTAAGGAATGAAGTCAACGCAGACAGTGTTTCAGTGCCTTTGAACATTGTGGTCTCCTTCAAAACCAAATCCCATTACTCGCTGTGGAAAAAAACCCCGGTATTTTAAATGCTTTTCTATGGCAGCACGATGGACCAAACTAATCTCGTTTATCAATCGCGATCAAATGAAAGTTCCATTTTCTTGTTATTTTCTTACCACAAAATTGAATTTGATCAGGTATTGTGCAACTTCAGGAAGTAAGACGGTATCAAATAAATGCAATTTCATGGGGGCTTGATTTTGGAGACAGTTACAAGGGGGAGCGAGTTCTCTCATTTAGTCTTCTACAGAAATGACATGCAGACTCCTCGCTAGCAGCGGGGGCAACGCGTCGCTCGTAAAAAGCCATCAGAAGCTACAACGCGCCGAAGGCCGGTTTCGGAGGCAGGCAGGTGGGCGGGGCCGAGCGCAGGCCGTCTCATTAGCATGCTGCTCATTAGCATGGGTAAACAAGTAGAAAACCGGTGCCATACGGTGAAGTAGCCATGCATGAAATTCCCTCCACACGTTTACCCCTTTACCCTTGGATTATCACAACACTGCTGCCCGTCTGCTGATATTTTTGACAAGACCCAGCTGTGATTTGTTTATAAGTGAAGGCGAGCAAACCACGCCAGCGGTGTGACACACAAATCACTCGGCTGGTGCAGGAAAATTTGCCCCGAGGACAAGTTGTTTAAAAGAGCCTTGCATGGCGAAGCGACGCTGCGGCTGTGCGCTCCCGTTACAGATGAGGTGTCGCATCGACGCAACGGGGAAGCCTTTGTGCGATCACTCCTGCTCGCGGCACAGCCGGCAGCCGGTCTTGGTGTGACATGAAATGCCAGTGTGACAGTCAAAAACAACCTTTCACTGGCCGCTATCCGGCTGCACGCAGTGCATTTATATTCCAGCAGTAGGTTGGACGACGCTGTAGCGTACATGCTAAAACCCGAAAGCTCAACAGTGAGCGTTCAAAGCAGCGGCTCGCCAACTCCCCTTGGCGTCGTTCCCTTTAGGAGGTATGGAACGACTTCACCACAATGCAAAATACATGCAACGTTCAACATTAGTAAAGACAGGTTAGTTTCTCACCTGGCCAGCAATCCTATCCAGGTCTCTGGTTCCCTGGGAGGTAAGTCTGCGACCACTGAGGGAAAAGAGACAATATCAAGTAAAGGAAGTGAAGCAGCATAAAAGCTGCAAGCTACACAACTGTCAAAAACCAATACAAAACTGCTCACACTTTCAATAACTGCCAACTAGCACATTAACCAATACAAGTCAGGAAAAGTCAGAGAGCAGCGCAGAAATCTTTAATTAGTAGTTCAAATAATCCTCCCAGTTAGCTTTACTAAACACAAATGCAAGCTTACAGATTTAAAGTACATTATTACCATGTCATTAGTAGTATTAGAGTACAAGCACAGAAAAAACAACCACATCCTGACTTCTATTGCACCAAATCTATAAAAAACTAATCGATAATTGATTACGTTTGACAATGCAGATAAAGGGAAAAAATGATTGCAAACCCATTCCACACTTTTGTACAGCAATGCACTTTAATAAAATGGCTACAAGTTAAATTTAAGACAGAAATTCCCTCCATCCGTTTTCTGACTGACACTTTGCTTTAGTTTTGTTAATTATAACTATGCCCAACTTAATATAAAATTAACTAGCAAACATTTTGATAATAGTTTTAAAAGGAATTGATTTGTTGTTGCTGCACTAATCAGAATCAGTTGATTAAAAAGCACATTACACACCGAAGGAACACATGAAGTGGCTCACATTTAAAAACCCAATCAAGGCAATGCTGAACATAATTGTGTATTGAACTGTTAATTGCCAATCAGACTACTTGAAACAAATGAATAATTTGCACATCTAGTTTTTAATGTGGAGGATACAATAAACGGAGGTACCAACCCATTGGGATCCTTCTCGATCATCTTGAGGAGCTCGAGGGCCTGCAGCACCTTGCGAGCCACGTTCTTGGATCCTACACTGTAATGAGCAGGGCACACGCCGTTCCTCTGGCGACTGCCATAGATCTTGGTCATGGAACCTACACCGGCACCTCCGCGGAGGTACAGATGGCGCACCGTCGATGCTGTGGGAGCAGAAGGGATGGAGGTACCTTAAAAAGTGCCCTCTACACGGTCAAGGAACCATTTTGACGAATTGATTAATCGGTGCCCCTTCATATTTCAGGAGAAGAGCGTTTACGGGAAAAACCCTGAACGACTTGTAGTTTACAGGGAGTCTTAGACGTAAAATAGTTTAAAAGCAGACAAGTGTGCACAAAAGAAATGTGAATGAATACAAGCCCAATGTCGGGTCAATGGCAGATAAAATAAATACTGTTACAACATTAAACGGACCACCATGACTACACATCACCAGGGATGAGGGGGGGGTGGGTTTGAATGGACCAGTAAAAATTGGGATGTTTTTAGCATCGGCTGTCAATCATTCCATAGATTTGAATGTCATTCAAAGGGCCCACATTCAATTTGGTAAAAAACTACAGCAGGATTTGTGCTGACATTTTGAGCATAACAAGCCCACGCTGCACAGACAGCCACTGTTATGTGAAACCAACCAACATTCATTTATAAGCTGTATAAAGAGTAAAATCAACACCAGCATGTGAAATAAATGCATTTATCTGCTCAAAAAGCACTTGACAGCAAGATGCCCACCCAACCCCACCCATCTTTTATTCGAGAAAGACGAAATGGGACAGTGGAATAAATAGAAAATTCTTTTAAACTTACCGGCTCTGATGTAGAACCAGTTCTCATCACTTGGGGCAAGCTCCTTGTGTTTACCCAGCTTGACGAGGTCCACCCAGTCAGGCACCTTCAGCTTTCCTGACCTGGAGACAGGAGGCAAGCATCCGTGAGCACAACACCACGAAAGGCTGCACAGGAGCTCTTTATCCACTTAGACACCGACATGAACCAGGCGAAGTGATGAGCAACCTTCAAGTCAAGTCAACAACTACCCCTGGTACTTCAAGAGCAGCTAAACCGGCACCAGTGAGAAACCAACCATACAAAAATCAAAATAAAATGCATGTGTACGAGTAGTACTTTAATCTGATACAAACCTTTCACAGCTATAACACCAGCACTGCGTCCCAGCTCAGCCACGAGCAAATAGTTAAATTGGTAAAGTCTTTAATGGGCTGAGAATAAAAACGCTCATTCCTGAAACCAAGTCAACCAGGCGAAGAAATGCATAACCAGAATATTTAATGCAGTTAAAACGTTATTCCCTCTGATCGCGCAGGCTCAGATGAGGTGAGAAGTGTCAACACTCCGCATTAAATTCCACATGTTGGTGAAAGCGTGATTCTCAACACGTTGTACTCACTTCTTCAGGAAGGCCGACAGGGCACGGACAAACTCCTGCTGGTTGACGTCTTTCACCGTGACACCAGGCATCTGGATGAGAGACACGTTTCAGTGATAATGAAGAAAGACGAACCCCCCCACCGGCTGCAGGACAGCGAGGGTTTCTCGTTGAATAACGGAACAGATACTCCTCAGTGTTCACGCCACAGGCTCAACGACATCCGTGACTTCGGGCTCATAGTATCCGCAGATGTGGGGTTTTTACCGGGTTCCTCTTGCTTAGTTAACTACCAATGCGTTAGATGCTATTTAAATTTTAAAAAAAGGGGTCAAACCCGACAGTTTTAGTGCTGGTTTAAGTGTTCGGGATCTCGGCTGCATGGGTAGCCAGCCGTAGCGTCGCTTACAGAGGGGACATTCTAGGCTAATCAAGCTAACGTCAACGGACCGTTTACAGGACAGGCACAATTTAACTTAATACTGGCGATTTCTAAACCACAACTTTTATCGCAACAACGCCACCGTCTCCGATGTTAAAGTTGTACGTCAACGTTACATTTAGACACAAAATAGAACGCATAACGAGAGAGCTAGCAGCAAGCTAGCAGGCCTCAACGCGGTAGCATGGGGGGCAGCCATTATGGACAAGAGCTAAAGTGAAGCCGCATCATTCAGGCATAATTGTTTTACAAACGAAAGAAGACGTCAAATGACCCCGTACAAAGCTCAACCTGTTTTTTCATATCTAACTCACATCCTATATGACCACATATCTGTGAAAACGCTTTAGATTTTAAGCCATTTAGCACCATGTTACAGAGAAAGACGTGTAGCGCTTTACCTTGCTTGTGGACAGCGAAGGGAAGAGGGTGGAACGGGGTTTCCAACGGATGTTAAAACGGGCAAATCTCGTTCTGTAACGCGAGACCAGGGCGTTGTTTTATGCATCGATGTCGCTCATCACATCCTGGCCCAATGCCGATGTCTCCCCTGAACTCTAAACGCTGATTTATATCATATGATTTACAATTATAAGAACGTATTTCATACTTTCATACGTCTTCCGGGCTCTTTACTCATAAGATGAGAGGTAATTTAAAATAGTGTTTTTTGTTAAAATAGCTTAAATGAAATTGGTAGGGACTGGGCAATCTTTCAGATTTCAGATTTTCAGATATGCTCCAGAAAAAGAGAGGGGAAATTGTTCATTTTGAGATTACTGGTGTCGGAACTATTAGTTTATATTTTAACTGAAGATACATGAAAAGGCAAATGTGATGTAACAGTGTCATTACGTTACATGTCATTTAGCTGATGCTTTATTCCAAAGCGATTTACTGTCACAGTTCTGATCCAACGTGTTATAGACAAGAGCCATTGTATATACAATTAAAGTGCTACAAATGGTTGGTGTTTTTAATCAAGGTAAAGTCTGAAGAGGTGTGTCTTTAGTTTGCAGCGGAAGATGTAGAGGCTCTCTGCGGCCCTGATGTCATTAGAGAGCTCCTCCCACCATTTAGGAGCCACACAGCAAAAAGTGGTCATCTTGTGTTTTGCTCTCAGTGAGGGAGGAACAAGCAGTTTGGCAGATTGGTCGGGACGGAGGGTTTGACCAGCTCCTGGATGGAGACCGGACCCATTCACAGCACGCTACGTCAGCACCGTGCTGCTTGTGTAATCTACGCGTTCCCTTCCTACCTCCTCCAGAGGTTTCTTCATAACTGTCTGCTTTAGGTTTTTCATTGCGGCTTTGTTTATGTGAGGCTCAATCGATTGGTTCTTTTGGCTGAGCCATTAAGAGTGCGATACAGCCGGGTTGATTTATTTTGGAGATACATGCACATTCTCCAGGCACGAGCTGAGTTGCATAAAAAATAAAAAGAAGTGGATAGTTTGAAAAAGGCAAAATTCCGTTCTTCAGTTCTTCTTATCTTTCAGTGGCTGCAGGCTCAGCTGTCTCTCGTTGTCAGTAGAGCGTTGGACAGCTCTATGTTCGCTGTTAAGTGTTGATTGACTGATTTTGGATTAGGAATAACATGCATAATGTGAAGTACAAGCCTAAAGGTGGATTCTTGATGGAAGGCCAGCATTCGCCCTGCAGCCAAGCAAGACACCTGTGTTATGTGCCTAGTTTGTTTTATGGAACGATGCCTAGATAAGACAGTAATGTCTGCGCTCATCTCTATTACCTCCAGCTCAAACGCACTCCATCAAAAAGCAAGTCGCCTTCGGAGTCAAGAGTCACCTCTTTTCCTTTGTCTTTTTCTGCAGTTATCCTCAAAATCTGAGCAAATTGGCAAAAAAACGATTAAAAACGCATTTGTTTGAGCTGGTGTGTGCACATGTGCTTTATTTACTTACCCCCCCCCCCCCCACCCCCATCTGGCAGTGGTGGTGTTGTTGCCCTTTGCACATCTCCGACGGAAAGGGCAGCCGCGCTTCAAACATTGACACAATTGATATGTTTGCAAAGGCGGCGCGGGCAATAGAAGGGTTTATGAATCAGGTCCATCCTCGGTCAGTGGGGGGGCTGACAGTCCAGAGGCAAAGCATAAAGTCACCGTCGGGCTTCACAGCAGGTAACTGTACTTTTTTTTTTTTATCCATCATTTACTTTAACTTGACCATAATTGCGCTATGAAACAGTTCTTTATCCCGAATGTTGTTTCAAAGAGCCTGCTTGATTAATTAAGGTAATTACACGGGGAGTGACCAGCCAACAGTTTGAATTGAAAACTCGCACAAGGTGGATTAAACTCCATTAATTACTTCAGTAAATCAATTTTGCCGAGTCCCTTGAAGTGTTGAATCAGTAGTGTTCTGTGTAAAGTGATTGTGAAGAGGTTATTTCAGCCAGTCACAATTATCGTGGAAAAAAGGAAGGACTGACGCCGACCGTTTGAAAAAAAGGTCAAACTAATTACGTGGAACGGACGGGCGTCACATTGCTCCGGCAAACATGTTATTTCCTTATCCACACTCTACTTTATATGAGACTATTACGTTTGAGCTCAACTGAAATTTGCTGTCAATTATTTTATGAAGAATCTGCTGGAAATGAGTCCCGGTGGAGAGGATGTGCGCCTGTGTGATGACGAGTGTTTACACATAACGGTCCACGGGCCTGTTCGGCGTTTCGGAGAGAGAACGAGCGTGCGGATGATGCACGGCGAGCCGCAGGGAGAGCAAGGAGGAGAAACCAGGCAAGGAGGAGAGAAACGAGCGCTCGGTGCTGGTTGCTCCGCGCTCGCCGCCTCCTCCTCCTCCTCGGAGGAGAAGTCCTGTCTAGTCTGGCCTGACCTTTTCACTCTGCAGGCCCGCTTACAGCTCTCCGATACCCACCGGGGATACCTGCGCTCCCCGCGGCACGCCTCTCCGCCACCAGCGGAAACTTCCATCACACTTTCTACCCTTTCCCTCTCTTACAGTTTAATATTCCGCCGCACACCTCTGTGTTTAACTTCAAATTTTCTCCAACCTTTGCGGCCCCCCCCCCCCCCCCCCCCCCCCTCCGTTCTCATTTGTATTCCCGCCGTTCTCCGCCCTTCCCCAAGTTTGATCATTCCTCTGACAGTGCAAGTTAACTGCGGGGGCGGCCCGCTCAAAGAGCCGTGCGCGGGAGCGCGGGTCAGCGGCTGCAACCACATTGGGGTCGAACAAGGCTGCATTTGCATGAACGTCGACATGTTGTTTTTTGCTCTTTTGCGCCGTCGTCCCCTGTAATGGCATTTTAAATAGCGTCCTTCGCATCTCTCAGTGCCGCTCTGTCTCCCCCCTTTCCCCCTCCTGCAGACATGGAAGTCATGTGGCTGTACTCTCTGTGCCAGTGCATCCTCTCAGCGTCTGTGATCGTGGCGAGCGTGAGGTTGTGCATGGCCGTCGGCGGCGGCGGCGTCCAGGGGGGGGCCCGGGGGCACGCGCTCCAACCCGGGAGCGTCCCGTGCTGCCTCCGGCTGTGCTTGGGCTGGGTGGGGGCCGCGGGGGGCGCAGCCGGGATCCCCGTGAACGTGCTGCTCAACCAGCGAACCCCACAGTGCCTGTACACGTGCATAGCCCTGGTGTGTTGCCCCCTGCTGGTCAGGCAGTTCACCATGTTCCTGGTGATGATGCTCACGCTGGACGGCCACCTGCGGCATCACCTGGCGGACAGGTGAGTCTTACATCAGTACAGAGTAACTGTCGACGGTGTTACTGTTACATAAACACATGAAACAAGATGAATACAAAACAGCGCTACGGCATGCAACGTTTTAACAGAAAAATCCAGCCGTGCTTCCAGCGACAGCGCAAGAAAATCCATATGAGGAGATCAAAAACCGCAAAAATGTCAAGATTTTCCACAGCGTGACACGTCGCCTCGCATTGATCACGAGGAAGCTTTTTATCACACACTGCTCACGCTGCCTTCTGAGAGAAACAGAGGTGAGCACATTTCAACAGGCCCCGGGGCTTTTTGATATTTGATAGACGGTGACCTACAAATCCAGCCTTCAGCGGGAGAAGGAGAAAGAGGAGAAAGAGGCCGTGTTATCTTTATTGTGAATGCTCTTCGCACCAGTTTGTGTAGGTCAAGTGAGGTTTCTGTACATCTTGTTTAGAAGCAGATTACATAGATCAGCGTCTTGCTGTCGCTGCTGTCTCTTTCCGTAACACGTCCACGTGTCTGATGAATGGCAGGTACTCCTCGGCGATGACCCGTCAGCGAGCGCTCTGCGTGGTCCTGCTGTGCTGGGTGGCCTCCGTTCTGTCTTCCTTCTCCCAGTTCATCGGCTCCGACAGCCTCGACACCTGGAGGAGCCGCGAGACGGACCTGGGCACCGCCGGCCTCGGGCTGCACGGCAACTGGACGACCTCTCGCCCCCGCCTCACGCCCTCCCCGCCGCCGAAGTACGACCCCGAGCGCGAGGTCATCGGGAAGTACCTTCCGTACGGGGGCTTCCTGTCCAAGTTCCTCGTGGACGACACGCACAACTTCACCTACGCCGAGATCCACGGCCGCCACTGGGGGGTGTGCGCCGCCGACACCGTCCTCAGCCCCCGGTTCCTGGTCTACGTCCACGGGGCGACGTCGTTCGCGCTGCCCTTGCTCTGCCTGCTGGTCGTCTACCTGGACCTGCTGTGCGTCAGGCCCAGGGAGGCTCCCTTGGGTCCCGCCGACCCCACGAAGCACGAGTCGAGCCAGGTGCGCTCGCTGGCTCTGTCCCTTTCCCTGTTGGTGCTGCTGTGCCTGCCGCTCCACATCGTCCACGCCCTCCTGCTCTTGACCTCGAACGCCAACCTCCCCGCCTGGGTTCACGCCGCCGCCGTGTTCCTCTTCCAGCTGTACGGCCTCGTGCCGCAGGTCCTCTTCGCTCCGCCCAAGGAACGAGCTGGGGGGGAGAGGGCGTCCCTCCCCCTCTCCGTCGCCCCCCTCCCGCCTCCGGCAGCGGCGTCCAGAGGAAAATCGGTCGGCGCGGCGCTGCGCGAGGCCGTGCAGGCGGCCCCTTGGTCCTCGGCCAAACACTCCCTGAAAGCCAAAGTGTTCCCGCAGGTCTGAACTCCTCGGCGGTAAACAAAACAAAAAAAAAAGATGTTCCTTGCGTGTTTTGTGGTAAATGCGGAAAAGCAAGTGTTTGAAACAGCTTGTGGAGCAGCGAGGAAAAAACATGGCGGTGTTTGTTAAGTAATCAGCGAGCACCATGAAAATGCCAGTTAATTATCAGGGCCGACACCAAATGTCAGCGAGAAGCCTCTCTGCCACCAAATCCTGATCGCAGATGTCTGTTGTCTTTCACTGCCCCCCCCCCCCCCCCCGGAGTATTACTGTAAGCCCTCCAAGTCTCTGCTAAGCCGACCACCAGCGGTGGAGATATGAGTGACAGCGTTTAATTAAGCATGCGGTAAAATGCGGTCCAGAGACGATGCAGCAAACATCATTAACCTGCTTATGACTATTTGATTAAACTCATGTAATAAAAAGGCCCTAATTGGATTGTTCCTCTTGAAACGTGTTGTTGTAAAAAATCCATCTCTTTCTGCGCGGGACATTGACGTGACATTTCTCTTTTCTTTTGCCTGTTTTCCACTGATTGTAGATCAGCTAATTCCTCTTTTTTAATTCTCTGTGACTTTGAATCAGTCGCTCGCAATTTTCGTCAGTTGATCATTTCCAGAGATTCTCTGGTCTGTTTTCCATTTATTCTCAAAGCCGCTGTCTTGTTTTCATCTCCTTTTAATGGAACTCAAAAAACACACAGGGATTTCTTTTGTTTCACTGTATGCTAGATACGCATTACTTATTGATTATCTATGGACCAACCAGGATAAAAGGGGGTAAAAACAACACAAAAAAGACTCATTCTATAGTTCTCTGCGCCGTAGATCTCTGTGCTGCCTGATTATTGCGGGTCTGGTCACACTCGGGCACCTCAATCGGTGGCTCACGCTGCGCTGCACGCTCCTCCTCGCCTCGCCTCGCTCCTCCTCGCCTCGCCTCGCCTCGCTCCGGGTGAACATAAGCCGCGCTCCCCATTCTGAGGTCACCGGGGTCGATTTCACAGACGGACGGGACTGTGTGTAATCCACCGTGCAGCCAGCAGAGACGTATAGACAGTTTGTTTTGAGCATAAAAGGGCCGTAAACTGGGAATCGCCCAACGCCAGGCGGTGAAAGTCACCGTCTTTATTGGGTGGAGCAGCTGCAGTTGTGTTGTGTTGTTGTTATTGTGCGGTGCAATCGGATTGAATGGCCGGTGCAGATAGCAGGAGCTACCTGCACCGGCATAAACCCAAGACGCGTCTATCGCGTGCGAATGGTTTGCTGTCCGGAGCGTCGACTGGTGGCGGCGGCGCCCGGCGAGTCCATTACTTCGATTGCCGTTTGACAATCTGTCTTTATGACGGGGCCTCGCCACCGACGGAAAGAGAAACACATCGATCCGTCCCCGGCGACCTCCAGCCGCTGCCACATCTCGGCCCGCGCACGGATGGACGCGCTGAGTGCTTCCCCGCAGGATCGCCTATTGATTGCGCGGAGGTTAACGGCGGGGACGCGTCTGTCTCAAAGTTTTTTATCTGTGCCTTTCATTTCATTAGCGGCGCCACAGAATCCTTCTGTTTATTCTAAAGGAGCTGCCACGTCTTCATGTCCCCACGGCATGCGCCGTCTCCTGCTAATCACACAGTAAGCAGACCCAAAAAACAGGTTGTTTTGGAATTCTTTTTTAATTTTTTCGTGCTTTGTATCTTTCCCCTATAAAGAATAGTTAGCTATATATCAACAGTTACGCATGGACTCTAAAACAAAGGAGAGCGAAAGACAGGAGAAGAGACGACTCGGCACAGAGGACGAAGAGGGGAAAGGTGAAAAAAGACAGCAGTTTCTTTACAGTGGAACAGAAAACAAACCATGGGAAGTGTACATTTCTTTAACATTTACAATTGTAAAGATAACAACGGCAATAATAACATTAACAACAATCAGAATTGTCCAAATAATAACAATTAATATAAAATCCATTAGACCTGGTTTCTCATAAAGACAAATGACATTTTTTTTTTATTCTTTTCTTTATTTTCTTTAAAGATCACTGGACAAGTTTGTTCGGCTTTGCACCTCTATAGGCTAATATTCTGTGTTAGTATATTTGCTTCATAATGCGTTTCAATAGTAAACGTTTTCTTTTTTCTTAAAAGATTTAATATATGTTGCTGTTCTTTTTTATACAAATACGGTGTTCAGAGATACGTATGCTGCCTACTGGATGTATAAATGTGTGTCGGCATGTGTGGTGGCATCCGGGAAGAAAAAAAAACATCCATCCATTTCATTTCCTAATTCATTCACTCCCGTTGCCCTTCTTAAGACTTTTAAACCTTTTGATCCCCTTAATGACATTCTAAAATAATTAAGCTCTTCTTTAATGCTTCGGCAAGTCATATTCCTTTCTTCCTGGTCGGGAACGCCGCCCAACACTAATCCTTTCATTAATAGGAGCCGACAAAGGAGGAGAGATAGAGGGGGACAGGTGAGCCGAGGGAGGAGATGGAGGCTTAATTGAAAGAAAGGAGAACCGTTATTTGAGATAAAATCATTAAACGCAATTTTTTACAAACTACCTGGTGGGATTTCTCCTCCCTGACGCCCGGACGCTCCCCAGGACACATTCTAGTTTCGTTGGAGGAATAATCGAGATGCTTCGGCAATTTTTTAAATTTAGCTTGCAATAGTTCTCCATCGGTTATCGATGGAGCTTTTGTCCCGGCACGGAACCATTGCTGCCACCTCCTCCACTCCGCGTCCTCCTCTGTGCTCCCGCCTCCCCTCTTATGGCATCATTCCGTGTCGACATTCAGCCGCTCCCCGACTCTCCCCCCAGTTTCCCCGACGCAGAGTATAATGGCACGGCCGTTGATAGCTGGTGGGTCTATAGGCTCTCTTTTCCTCCGTCTGTCGCTGGGTGTGTGCGTGTGTGTGCGTGTGTGCGTGTGTGTGTGCGTGTGCGTGTGTGTGTGTGCGTGTGCGTGTGCGTGTGCATGGAGGACATGAAGTGGAATGGAGCGGTTTGGATTGCCTGTGTGCGGTATCTGTAGACAGTCGTTTCTATAAGGCTGCTAAGTGTTTGTGTGTGTGTGTGTGTGTTTATACTGTATATAAGTGGGGTGTGGGGGGAGGGGAGGGGTTTTGGGGGGAGGTGGGGGAGGGGGATGGGCTACAGCAGGTACTCCTTCTTTCCCTGGCTGGCGTCGTTCCCGTTGAGGAAAGCCTCCTGCACCTCGCCGTGTTCATCCAAGCCGCTGGCCTCGTGGGTGAGATAGGAGCCTGGGTGGAAAGGGACAGAGGGGGGGGGGGGGAGGGAGGGAGGCCGGGAGGGAGATCGGAGGGGGGCAGGTTAGGCGGCGAAAGCGTCATGATCACTGCAGCGCCAATGTTATCCTGTTCCACACCTCTGTCCGATTAATTCATTAGTCGACTGATTGTTAGGTCAATACCAAGCAAGGATGGGCTCTCGCGTGCGGTACGAGCCTACCGGGGGGAGGCGGGGGGGGGGTGTGGGGGGGGGTGAACAGGGGGAGGGTGATGTGATGGTGATGGAGAAGGAAGACGGGAGAGATTGGAAGACGGAAGGTTAGGCGCACAGTGGCACGTTTGCGTGTCACTCACACAACCCTCATCATCAAACACATTTTTAACATGAATTATTGGGAGCGGCTGGAGGCGTCTTGGTGCCCGCGTACCGCGTACCGTGTACCGCGTACCGTGTACCGCGTACCGCGTACCGTGTACCGCGTACCGTCGCTGAGTGACACTCTGACCCGGTTTGACTCGCGCGCTGCCCAAAGACAAACCCCCGAGGGTTCGGTCCCAACATGGCCCGGTTGTAATGGGCCTGTCTACGTGCCGATTGGCGGTCGAGCCGCACTGGGCGCTGACGGACGGCTTGTCCGACCACTGGGGGGAGTAATCACACTCAACGGGGGAGGAGGGGAGGGGGAGGTCGCTGCTTGGCAGCTGGGCTGCGCGGTTGAAGGCTGCCAAAAACACGGGCACTTAAAAAGATGGGGAACGGAGGGAGGCTGCTTATAATAGATGAGCCCTGAAACACTAAATCTATGCTCATAAAACACGGGGACCCCACCTACACCCCCCCCCCCCCCCCCCCCCCCAGGTTCAAGGTCATCCGTCACAGAGGAGCGGCGTCCCGTCACGCCGGCTTTCACACCTCACTTTAAGAGGCCTTGTTGGAGGAGTCCGGGTGCAGTGGTTCTTTCCTCCACAGCGCGTCACGTGATCAGTTACCTTTCTGCCGCACGGAGCACCAGATGGTGACGATGAGGGCGCAGATGACGGTGAAAACCAGCAGCGCCAGAACGCCACCGATCACTGCGTACGGAACCGCGCTGTGAGTCTCCACCACTGCGCCGGGATCTGAGGAGGAACACAAAGAGGCAGATAGTGGGTGTGTGGGGTGGAGGGGGGGTGAGAGGAGTGGAGACAAAGAGAGAGAGAGAGAGAGAGAGAGATGGGTCCAAAGGCGAGAGAGACGTTTTGTGGAAGAAGAAGAAGACGACGTAAAGGTGGGAGACAGAGAGCGCGTTGAAACAGCGGCGTGGGAGAGCAGAGGGAGCGAGACAGTCGGGATCAGAAGTCAATAACTTCCGACCAACTTGAATTATCACCTTTCTCCTTTCACCCCCCCCCCCGAACTGCGCGGAACGCCGCGCGCTCCCAATGTGTGAGAAAAACGGTGCGGAAAATAGAGTGAACGGAAAAAATAACCTTTAAAAAGCCTCTCCAGCCAAAGCACCTGTCAAAGACCACAATGCACTGCGAGGCGAAAGCAAAACCTGGAAGAGAGATGGAAAGGAAATTGAAGCAGTGGTACAGAATGAATAATGTCAACCTCCCGCACTGCAGGACGGATGCCGGTGAGAGGAAGTGCAGACTGTGTCGATTCAAACGAGGACAGAAGCTGATAGATGATCGCTGCGGGTCCCAGCGCCGACAAAAGGCCCGAGCCGCACGTTATTTTAGCATTTCAGTGGATGTGCATGGATGTGTTTATTTGCACACGCGTGACTCTTAAGCCGGAGGAGCTGAACCCCTTTTTATTAGCCGGAGACCAGACGGCTGTTTGTCTCCGCGTGGGACGCGTTTACAGCCGTTTCTGTCGCTTGCGTCGCTTTCATTTCTAACGACGCGCTCGGCGCCGCCGCCTGGCGAACGGCGGCGCAGCGGTCACGTGCACGTCTGCAGGGCCTCGAGCTTCTGAGCCGCCGCTGTCTGCTTATCGTCCTTCATCGTGCTGCTGCAGTGAAACTAAACGTTTGTGTTTTTCTGGTTTAAGTGAAAAAAAAAAAACACGAGATGGTTTGTGTGTTTTTGTAGCATCGCTGTCAGTTCCTTAAACCCTTAATTCAGATTAATTAACCTGCCGAGCATCAAAAGACACACACACATACACCCAAATGCTGACTGGGCAGTGTGTGTGTGTGTGTGCGCGCGTGTGTGTGTGTGTGTGGGAGCATCAAACAGCCAGTGATAACAAAGAGAGGAGAGAGTGGGAGGTCGCGCTTGGTGCACAACAAAGCGTCTGCAGGCACGTAGATGCAGGGCAGAGGAAGGACACGCCGGAGGAAGTAAGAGTGTGTTTGTGTGTGTGTGTGTGTGTGTGTGCGTGTGTGTGCAGGCCACCTGAGAGTTACCAAATGGGAGGGAAAGACACCGAAGGGGAGCAGAGAAGGACGAGGAGAGAGCGACGGAAGGGCTGCAGAGGCAGAATGAAATACCTTCTGGGTCCGGGGCGAATCTGGGGGGCAGGAAGGTTTGGGTGGTGGGAATGGGAGGGGCCGTGCTGACTGACACATTATCTACAGACAGACAGGGGATGGGACTGACACACACAAACACACACACATGTCTATTATCTACTGCATGCAGTGACCGCACACTGAGAAATCACCGGACGTCGTCTCAGAGACGACTCGTCTCCTTGAAGGAGGAGGAGGAGGAGGAGAGGAACTGCAGGAGAGACTCATTTCCAACGCGCCGGTCAGCGGCTGAGCGCGATGCCATTTCGATACCGGAGACAAATGTTACTAATTATTTTCCCTAAATTGACCGCAAGGCCAAAATGGAATCGATCTCGAGCCCCTGACAAGCGATAAGGACAAGAACCGATGGTGCTCTCGGGCCGTCCGGTGTGCCGGCTGCGGGGAGGAAGACGCTGAGAATGGCGGAGACGTGCTTGAAGGCAATCATAGCTGGCGCGCGGACATTCATCTGCCGGGCAACGCGAGTACGTATGAAAACACAATAGCAGCAGAGGCAGAAACGTCGCCTGTGACGGACGCGTTCCCGATGGAGCGGCGCCACGCAGGGGCCGAACAATGGCCCGGATCTCGACACGTTCTCCGAATCAATGGCGGCGACACAATGCCGGGCGGAGAGGGAGGAAGAGACGAGTTCACACTGCAGACGGAAAAAAGAAATAAGGGCTGACTGAGGCGCGAGAGTGGGGCTGAATGTGTGCGTCCGTGTGTGTGCATCAGCACTTTGTTGGGGTGAACAACACACCACCTCATCAAACAATCTCTGTAAAACCGCAACGACACACAAACACACACACACAACCTATTTTTAAATGCACGCAGGCTTGTACACACGTACCCAGACCATATGTTTGTGCCTATTACACACATACGCGTAATTGTCTATTCAGTGACGTACAATGTCAACCAGAGGCGCACTGTACAAGCAGACACACACACACACACACACACACACCGGGCTTTCTGCTCAGGAGTAATTTATTGGTAAGTATTCCACTGTCTTTCTCCCAGTGGCCCTGAGATCATCAATCTCTTTGTGCGCGCTCCTCCTGTCAGCACTTTACCTCCTTCAAGCTCTCGTCTCTTTCTCGCTGCGTGGAAACATGCTGCTCTCTGTGGTGTGTTTTGTGCGATGTACAAGGCGATTCTGTGAAGTAGAGGAGGAGGGGGGGACGGGGAGGGAGAGTGTGGGGAGGAAATAAAACTAAAACTGCACCAGATGGGAGAAAGTGACATTTGCCTGCACGTGCTTGTCGCTCGAGGCCCGGGGATTAATGGGCGGGGTCGCTGCACTAATTAACCGGCCGCTGATTCATTTCCTTCGGTCACGAGCGAAGGACCCCGAATGTTCTTCTTTCTCGCTGAACGTCGTCGTCCTCGCTTCCCTGCACACGTTCCCCTCCGGCCGAACCCGCCTCCCCCCGTTCGCACCCCCTTCCTCCCTTCCGACCGCCTCCCCTCAGCTTAATTAACGGCCGCGGTTCTCTTCCCTGCATCGCGCCGCCTGCCAATCCGGGACGCGGCGGCACTCGGGATAACGACCGTTCCCTCCTTGTATCTCGCTCTCGCAGAAGTGCGCCCGAGGACACGGCGCCGCCATTTTGGAGGAGCGCCGTGGTTCCTTTTGTGTTTTTCTGAGCGTGAGGCCTTTGCTTAAAGCAGCGGAGGCTCCAGCCGTCGATCAGGGGAGCGAACGGCGATCAGGGCTTTAAGGTCAACACCGATTGGCTGAGGACTCGTTCGCTGAGGACACCCACGGAACGCCACGCGCGGCGGGGAAAAGCGCCAAAACGAAGCGCGCGTTATCTCCAGCCCCCCTTTTAAAGTCTCACTTCATTAAAAGGAGGACTGTGTTTCTCATTCCAATTATCCCGACGGCTCATTAGGACGGCCGAGGAGACACAGGCTAATCCCTGGTCACCTAGCTTCCTTTCCTTTCCATGCTCACATGCCTGCTCTGTTTTTACCAACACACACACACACACAGAAAACCAACAATCTGCATCCCCCCCTGCTCTCCTGCTCTCTCTCATGCAATTCAATTCTAATGGCTTTTATTGGCGTGGCGATTCATCTGAGTGCTGCAGCTCAGTTCAATTACATGAGGAAGCGCTGCAGGCTTTCACCAGACAATCAGCAGCCGTCTCCTGCGCGCGCACGCAAAACCACGCGCACCTGCATGCACGTATACATTCAGACCGAACCAAAAAAAGTCAAATTTCTGCTTAACAATGGAGATGAAACAACGCATTCCACATCCCGCAGACACTCTCTGCGTGAGTGAGTGTGTGAGTGTGTGTGTGTGTGTGTGTGTTCGATGCATGCAAGTGTGCGCGCTCTATCAAAACAATTTCTCACATTTGCATCATTACGGACTTTCTGAATGTTTTAAAAAAATGATTTTTCGACGTCTCAACTCACATGCTCCCTTCTATCGAAATCATAGAACACATCAAAGCTCACACGCATCACACACGCACACACACACACACACACACACACACACACGTGTGTGTGAGAGACAAATCGGTCGCCGCTTGTACTCTGAGAAAGAGCGCAGGTAAAATGATTCCTTTTCTGCCGAGTCATCGTTTAACAGCAGAAGCCCTCCAGCGCGCCCCCTCCTCCCCTCCCCTTTCTGCCCCGGTGCACCCTGGGGGATTCCCCCCAGGAGCCCTTCCATTCAGCTGACAGGTCGGGGTAGTGCACGTTAACCTGCGCTCGACCTTCTTCTCTCCTTCTCCATCGCTTCCTCCGCCCTTCGCTCCCGCCTCCCTCCGTCCACACAGCCACGCTCTCATTGGACGAGATGATTAACGCCACGTTGGTCAGTTGTGGCTCGGAGGTAAATCAAAAGTGACTTTCCGTCGGGTGCGGATTAGCGCGACGGCTGAATCCACGTCCCTGAGCTCTTTGAGATAAGGCGGCAAACAATCCGCACACGTTCTATTTGAACTGCAGCGAAGCAGCACTGATGTGAGGATTCAGCGGGAGGACTCACGCTGCTGATTGCTGCAAATCCGCCGTGCAGAACAAAGGCTGCGCTGATGGATTTTTTTTAGATTGATGACCGGCGCGAAGAAACACCGAGAAATAAAAAAAAATGATGAATTACAAAATAGAGCGAAGATGAAATGGCCGACAGGAGATCCCGCGAAGAAGACAACTAAAAAGAGGCAAGGGAGGAAGACAGGAACATTTTACTGCCAAGGTTGCAACGCACATCAAAGCTCGACACGCCTAACCTTCTAGGAGAGAGGAGGGAGGGGTGGGGGGGGGGGGGGGCGCATGACACCTTTCATCTTGCCCCTGTTGCCCCCCCCCCCCCGATGCCTGTGGAAAGCTGCCATTACGAGTGCTGTTTGATGCTCTGCTTGTACCACATTGTGCACGTGAGAGAGACAAACAGTTGGTGCGATGGATCATTTTTCTACGGTTATTCTGCGGCGGTGCCGAGGCGGAGGGGCAGCCGGAACACCAACAGGACAGCAGCGTCACCTGTCCCATTAAACCCCCCCCAGTTTACTCTTACTTTACCTTTACCGGTGCATTCATGCGACGCAAACACGCACTTTCCAAATGTGCTTCCAACTCGGCTGGAAAGTTGGCCAATTTGTCCCATTTTCTGGGAGCAGCGGCCGCCGCGGTAACGAGACCGGCGGTGATTCTCCGTGTTCTCTGAGCCTATCTGGGTCGACCTTCATTAGGATTAGAGCAGCCGCCGGTGAAACGAGGCGCAACATCTCGGAAAACTTGTCAAAACCGCAGTGAGGCGGTTTTTCTTTGTGTGAAATTAACAATCCGTATTTGGAAGATTGGATCCCCGGGGGGACACGACGCAAGAGACAGCCTGAGCGACCACGTGGGGGGACGGACACCTGAGCGCGTCGGCCCGCGTCTCCCCCGGGAATCAACGCCTCCGCCGAATCGGTTCGGGAGGAGCTTTTAGCGGAGGGTTCCTTTGACGCCGCGCCGTCGACTCACCGTACACCAGCAGGGTGTAGTGGTCGGCGGCGCGGCCGTAGTTGTTCTGGGCCTGGCACAGGTACGTGCCGTTGTGCGATTGGCTGAGGCGGGAGATCTGGAAGGTGGGGCCGGAAATCTCCGCCCTCTCGGGTAGAGATTCGTTGATCCTGGACCACTGGATGTTCCTGGGCCTAAAAAGGGAGACAGAGAGAGAGACAGAGAGAAGAGAGAGACAGGTTCAACGTTTGGTTCCTTCTGTCCCAGAACATCAGCTCGGACAAAGTGCACGTAAAGTACTGCGTTTACTTTATGTGTGTTTTTTTCATGTGCCGAAGGGCGAGTGATCGCTACATAAAGTCTTCCTTTTAAACACATTTGGAGGAACCGGAGGTGCGAAGGGAAATTAAAAAAGTGAAAGAATTGAAGATTGAAGCGCCGGCT
This sequence comes from Apeltes quadracus, assembly GCA_021346845.1. Lineage (NCBI taxonomy): Eukaryota > Metazoa > Chordata > Actinopteri > Perciformes > Gasterosteidae > Apeltes > Apeltes quadracus. The sequence goes on from CM037936.1 coordinate 1,429,584, forward strand.
AAAAAGAAAGGTGAAGAAGGAGTGTGAAGAAGCCCACAGGGGGAAGTTGACATGAGAAGAAAGTATAAAGAAAAGAAACCAATGGCCGCAGAGGGCTGCGTCTGGACCAATTATGAGGAGACGGATGGTCGGAGGGCGGCGATGCTGCGATGGCGGCTGAGAGACAGATGAGAGAGAAACAGGGAGTCAGATGTGCCGAGTGGAGGAGAAAAAAGAAAAAACGAGTGTGAAAAGAGTGTTGCTGCAGGAGAGAGATGAAGGGAAGGAGCAGGCAGACAAAATGAATTGGTCATGAAAGACGAGGAGGCAAAGCAGGCAGGAGGTGCGAGGATTACTGTGTGTGTGTGTGCGTGTGTGTGTGCGTGCGCCTGGCGGAGTGTCATGGCTCATGCCACCCTGGCCAGATTAGAATCCTGACTGGTCTAGTTTCTAATCCCTCAGGACGTCTAATTAAACCTCTTTCCTGCTTATTTGTGCTCCCTTACTCATCCAACACACACCAACCAACACACCCCCCGGTTTCTCCTTCTTAAACACACACACGCACACACACACACACGCACACACACGCACATACACACGTGCACACAAACACACACACACACACACACACACACGCACAGAAAGTCCCCAACAAGCCGTTACAAAGCTTTGGTGGGTCTGGAGCCAATACACTTCTCAGCCAGTCCTCCCTGTGGGATTTCACTTAAGTCATCCCACACACACACAGACACACACACACAGACACACACACAGACACACACACACACACACACACACACAGAAACACACACACAGACACACACACACAGACACACACACTGGGCTTTACCGGGCAGCTTTTGAGGACTTGACGCCCACAGACAGACGGACCGTCTAGGAGGGGGTGGGGGGGGGAGGGAGGGGGAGGGACTTAAGAGCTTAGGACCCAATACCCTTCTGGAAAGTGCACAAAGGGCTGCGAGCGCACCAGGAAAAGGCTTTGTTTCACGGCTGCCTCTGTAGAGTGTCGGATGCTGATTGCACGTAGGAACGCTCCACTTGCCTCTCCGGCTCTGCGATAAAGTCAGGAGGTTCCTGTGAGCGTCCGGCCTCGGTGACGTTCCGTCCTTCGCACAGTGGAGATGGTGTCTGATGCAGCGACACTCTGAGGGTCTGTGACTGAACGCAGCGTTGTGGGATTCAACATGCGCTGCTTTGATTTACGCATCTATTATTTTATTTGAATAAGTATAGACTGGTGGCAGAGATGACTACTCCCGTCTTTCATGCCCCTGAAGTCCATCACACAGATGTTATTATCCATGAAGCTAAAAGTACAGAGAGAGATGAAGACACTCTGAGAAACAAGCAAACGAACCCGTCGCCCCTGGTAAGCGTGTGCGCGTCTATTTAGCAGAACATGTCAAACGGGTCTGCTTTGACCAGAGATGTTCTTAACGTGCGACAATAAAAAAGGAGGTTATTAACATTGGAACGTGGGCTGAACATACTACGGACTCACGGATCACCTTTCGGGCTGACAAACACCAGTCACTCGATGAAAATCAAAGGGCATTCTGGGGGGGAAAGGGTTCAAACAGCTGTGTGTGTGTGTGTGTGTGTGTGTGTGCGGTTTGTCGATGCTGTGCATTTAAATCTGGTGTTTTCACCTCATGCATAGTTTCTAGGGGCGATGCATCTGTAAATTGTTCGCCTCCATCATTTGTTGAGCACAAAATGTGGCAGTATCACATTTCCTAATCCCCTCCAAGCAGCTAAAGATGGCTCCTAAAAAGCACCGGGATATCTCGCGACGCGTTGAAGCCGCAGGAGATTACGGCTACTCGGAATTATGTGGGACAGTAATTACACAGAAGGAGGTCGGCTTAGTGTTTATTGCAACAACGCATGATGAAGATAGAAGGGGGGAGACTGTCGGCTCTCCTCTCACATATTTGGTGGCGGCCCGGTGAAAAGGGGCCACACCGGTGCCAATGAATAAAGCCAATCAATGAATCGATGCGGTTGCCTGTGCGGCTGCGTGGCGGCGCTGCGACCCGAACGTGGTTCTCAGAGCAGCGTCGTCTCATTTAGAACGTTGTGTTTGTGAGATTAAGTGGAACTTGGCAACCTGCCGCGCGTTGCCGTTGTTTCCGACGCTTCCCGCTGAGCCTTAAGCTGATTTGTTGAGACAAACCTTTTGTGCGTTTCAATTATTTTGTCAGGAACTCGGAAGGACTGCGAGAAAACACACGGCTGTGACGCACAAAAAGGAGCTTTGAAAGCTTTTCATTTCATGTTGCAGGTGAAGCCGAATGCAACACTGCGATTCAAACTGCACGCACAACCTGGTGGACACACACATGCATCGTCACGCATTACTTCACAAAGGAAGAGCTGCAAGGAGAATAAAGCCTGAACATTGTATGGGGAGAATAGTGAATCCGCCAAAGCAAAGGTCAGCGAAGAGACGTTTCCTTTACTGCCAACACCAATGACAGCACATGTAGGTGTGTATGTGCCGGGCAACACAACACACACACACACACACACACACTTACAGCGGGTTCCCAGACACGGAGCAGGTGAGGCTGAGCGAGTCGCCTTCTCGCAGAATGCCAGCGGGAGGAACAATTCGGACTGTTGGTGCAACTGTGGGGAGAAAGGAAGAGATTAACGAGTGTGCGTGAGGGAGATAACACAAGAAAGGCAGCGACACACAACCAAAAGGGGGTCAAAACGGAGCGACAACCAGAGGCCACCGCATAAAGGGGGGGAACAAGGGGTCAAAGGGAGAAAGGGTCACGAGGAAGCGTCTTTAACACGTGTTTCCAAGGCAACCGGGCCGACAAGCCGCCAGCGGAGACGCCCGTTGTGCGTCTGCAGGAAGCAGCGCGCACACAGATGCAGCGGTTTGCATATTGATCTCTGTGGTCGATCAGCAAGCGTTAGCAGAAGGCTTCACGGGGCCAATGACTCCTGTGCAAAGTACACGCACATGAATAAAATCACCACGGGTAAGTATCATATCTACATCACACTACGATAAGGTGACGGTTCAATTGATTTATTTGTTCACTTTAAATTGATAATAAACAGTATTGAGGCGGAAAATGCACCAAATGTGTTCCTCTCGATTGATTTCTTAACTTTAATAATAACGAGTCATTAAGATCGTCATTAAACATGAATCATGACTGAATTCTAAGAAACTTTTCAGATGGGAATAAACTCAAGTTATATACTGTAATTAAACTTACCATTGTTGGTAAAGAAGCAAAGACAATGGATTAACATTTATATTAATTTATCCAATGATTCATTCAATCAGACCTTTTCAAGGATATGGATTAGAACTGTCTGACAAGCTTAATCCCTCTTAATTGTCTCTAGATTTTGGAAATCTCTGATTTTGATGCCCTGAGCTTATATGCGCTCGACTGAAGCCAATAACAATTTTAAATCTCTTTGTTTTTACCTGCCTCAAATGGAGATTTCACAGCATCCCGATTTGTTTAAAAAAAGCATCAAATTAATGCCACATCATCATAATAATAATAATAATAATAATAATAATGTCTTAAGGTGAGCCGGGTTTACTAAGCTGATGCTTGTTAGCCGGGAGCCTCGCGTGTCCGCAGGCTCGACCCGGCGGCCGTCTGCAGGACGAAGCTGAGCAGGGATCAGCGTTTAATGAGCACAGCGATAAACGCATGCAGCGTTAAACGCATGAAAACCTGCAGAGAAACCTGCAGAGGCTTCGTGGGAAAAAGGATTCATCCAACAGTTTCACCCTGAAAAATCACTGCTGGCGTTCGCCTGGAAAAGTTCTTATTGTGTTACTTTCATTTGTTTCCACGGTGGACAGAAAGGAGACACGCTCCTCCTAAAGGAGACTCTTTCCTCCTAAAGGAGACACGCTCCTCCTAAAGGAGACTCACTTCTCCTGAAGGAGACACGCTCCTCCTAAAGGAGACTCACTCCTCCTAAAGGAGACTCACTCCTCCCAAAGGAGACACGCTCCTCCCAGAGGAGACACGCTCCTCCCAAAGGAGACACGCTCCTCCCAAAGGAGACTCGCTCCTCCCAAAGGAGACACGCTTCTCCTAAAGGAGACTCGCTCCTCCTAAAGGAGACACGCTCCTCCTAAAGGAGACACGCTCCTCAGAACTCACAGTTGACGTCCAGGCGGTAGTGGCGGATCTTCTTCTGGCCGGCGAGCGCCGGGTGCGACGCCTCGCAGCTCAGCGCCGCCCCGTTGTCCTTCCTCTCCACGGGGATCCGGATGGTGTTGGACACGCTGAACGTCTTCATGTTCTCCTGTTCAGACTTCACACCTGGAGACGGAAAGCGGGGTGGGGGACATTTAATGGGAAGCACAGATGAGGACAGAAGGACGCTACCTGCAGAGACGAGGACGAGCAATTTCCATCTGCATTTCACGGCAATTATCAACAGCAGAAGTGTTTGTTTGCAGATGGCGAATCAACGGAATGGTTTCTGCCCGAGCTTGAGTGAGAGGGGGCATAAAAGGGAGGATATGCATAACCAAAAAGAGATGCCAGCCACAGCGAGGGAGGGGGACGGAGGGGGGGACAGAGGGGGGGCAAAGGAAAGGGACGCACAGAGAGAGAGAGAGAGAGAGGGCAGCCAAAGGAGGAATGATTGACAGGGGAGGGACATGAAAGAGGATGATGAGAGTGTCACGGCTGATGCAGCGTGTAGGGGGGGAGGCGGGAGGGTAAGAGGGTAAGAGGGGGGGTGGGGGGTCACGTATTGGGAGCTTGTGCTCTTTGAGGCAAAACACGACCATATTGCTTATATCGCGCTCAAGTTTTCAATTATAGCCGGCGGGTAAACGAGGGCCAATCGAAGCGCGGGAGAGGGCGTCGGGGCAGGGGAGCAGGGACGTTGGGGAGGGGGGAGAGGGGAGGGCGGGTCTCAATTAAAGAGTGCTTTTCCCATATCTGTTGGGATCCGCCTCCAACCTTTAGTGTCACCGTTCATTTAACTCAGGGCCCCGAAGGAGGGAAGTGAAACGGGACGAAACGAGGAGACGGGAGGGCGAGAGGAAACGGGGGGCGAAGTCCAGGGGACAGTGAGAGGTGAGAGGTGAGAGGGGAGGAACTAGGAGGGAGCGGGTGAGGAAATGAGAAGGGAGGAGAGCGATGGCAAACCGACAAACCGAGCGGAGGAGCGTTGAGTCTTCGTTGGAGAGGAATCCAATAAAAGGGGGGATTAGACGAAGTGAGAGGGAAGGAGCCGTGGGGGAGGACAGAGGGCACGACGAGGAACTAAAAATAGGAAGTAAGAGAGACAACAGAGGAACGCATCACGTCACCTCTCCACTTCATCCGGTCCGTGTTAGTTATTTGACGGCGGTGAGTGAAGGAAGGAATAATAACACACTTGGCAGCAATTTTTTCTACAAAATTGCCTGGATTTATCAACGATAGGAGACAAATTGACAGGGCCGGCCCAAGGCCCAAGCCAACTAAGCGGCTGCTTGGGGCCCCCTGGCTAGGGGGCCCCAAGCAGCCGCTTAGTTCGCTTATGCTGCAAGCAGCCCTAGTTTTGTATTATAACCTCACTGTATTCGTTTATAATTTTTTATAACAGTATAGCGTGACATTTGTGCCTTCTTGCCACTTGTATCTTCTAGCACAGGTGACTGTGCGTGGTGGGAGGGGGGCCCCCAAATAAAATTCTGCTTAGGGCCCCCAAGAGGCTCGGGCCGGCACTGCAAATTGAATAGGAAAAAAAAAAGCCTGAGATGCTTTACATAAGTTAGTTTTCTTGTTTTTTAAAGAACGGTTCTGCACAAAGGCTCATTGTAAAAAAGGGGTTTCTGTGGGGTTAAACAGGAAGAGGAAAGATGGCCCTCAGATGTATTATTTAGTGAAGTACCCCTTAAACTGTCGTCAAGGGAGACGGAGAGTCACAAAGGAGGAGAGATCAAGGTACCAGACTAACGGATGGCTCGTGTGTTATCAGAGGAACAGAAGGGAGGAGAGGTAAAGTGTCCCTCTCTGCGAGAAAAGAGAAAAGCCGCAAATCTCCAGCGTGTGCATTATCTGGGCTTTCATGTCGTCGAGTCGTTGTCGGATATGTGCAAATAAATAACATTTGAAAAAATATTTTCAAGGGCGAGCATCTGGAGGAGGATGAGACGCTTTGACACGCGGACGCGTTGAAGACACGAGACGCGAGTCTTTCCCGTACGCGTGGATACTCCTCCTCGAACGAGCGTAGAGTTTCATCATTCGAAACGAGATCGTCTCCCCTAAATATTGCAAAAAAAAACCACTTGATCAAATATCAAATCGTGGAAAACGAGAGTTGGAGGAAAGATTTTGGCAGCCGAAGCCTTGATTCACTCGATCCATCCGTCTTAACCTGCTCCCATCAGCTCATCCGCCATTACCGCCGCTCATCCATCACTCGCCCCGCCATTCATCCTCCTTTTATTAGACACTCAATTTGGGATCATTTATTTTCCCATTTCCCTTCACCTGTCCCATTCTCCCCCATTAGTGCCCCCATCCATCCTCCCGTAATCATCCATCGTCCATTAGCACCTGGGAGCTCGCGGCCGTTCCGGATCCAGCGCAGCTGCGGCGGCCGGCCTGCTGCGCGGCGACACGCAGGTGAGCTCCACCTCGCCGCCCTCCACGGCCTCCTGCTTCACCTCCACCGTGGGCGTCTCCGGCGGCACCGAGACGGAGAGCGTCGCCACCTGGTGGTGCGTGGCGTCCGTGTAGAGCTGGCAGAAGTAGCCGCCCTCGTCCGACACGCTGACGTTGGTCAACTCGATGCGCACCAGCCGCGGCGAGAAGAGCACCATCTGGAAACGGTCGTCCTTCAGGGCTGGTGGGGGGGGGGGGGGGGGGGGGGGGGGGGGGGGAATGGAGAGAGAAGGAGTGGGAGGGAAGGGGGAGTGACAGAGGAGGGTGATGAGAGGAAACAACGAGGGGAAAATTATCTGTGTGTGAACTGAGAAGAACTTCTATGAAGAACTATAATGTGAACAACACATTATATATGCATGTATATTTTATATATACCTTCTACTACATAAATATATGAAAAAGACAACATACTGCACAATTCAATATAATGGGAATAAACCATATATAGTTTGCACCGTATTGGCAAATGTAGCTAATTTGTGGCGTCGGCGCTGCTGATTCTGAAGCTTAGTTTGCTATAAAAGGCCGAGCGTTTGCACGTGGGCCTCGATGGAATCGCTCCAGGCTGGACATTAATACAACATAACAGATGTCTCGCTTCTCACATTTCCAGCTCTGAGGCAGAGCGTCGCGCATCGATCACACCATCTTAAGCTAAAACATGTTAGCTCATTCTCTTTGTTGCCTTTGTTACTCTTTAAGCCCTTTTTATTGTTCTACTCTCTGTGAGGCACCTGGTACCTCTTTTTAAAAAGTGAGTGGTGCGGCAGTGAGGAGTTGGACGTGACCCTAGAAAGGGGGTGTGAATCAACGGGGAGAAGCACTAATGACAGCAGGGGACAGCGGCTCGATGTGCATAGATTCCACTCCGTCCACCCGGGGGGCCTGAGTGTGTCCCGGGGGACACTGACCGTACTCTATTTCCATCTAATGGAACGGGAGGGAAAGTGGAACGTTTTCTCCCAAAGCAATCGGGGCCCCTTTGTGACGGAGACGTTTGTTTAACAGTGAAAGCGTCTCTTCACAAGCGCTGGATTGAAATGTGTTAAATCATCAACACGTATAACAATATCACAGCGTATATTATATTTAGTTTCATCTTTTTTAGCTCATAAATAGCCGGTCAAGTCAAAGCAGTTCTTAGACAGTCTGATCAAAGCGTTTCCTCATCAGAGGCCCTCCGGCCGTAATGATTCTGTTACAGAATGCTGTGTTTCATATCTCGTGCAAAGGGCATCAATAATAGCTGGCTTATAATAAATGGCTTATTTTAAGCGTATTATCATACATCTCAACCATATACTTTTTTGAAGGGCCAATAATACTTTCGTATTGGAAAACCAAACTCAACTGTTTCTGAATCCCAATTAGGCTAATTACTATGGTGAATCAGCCTGCTTAAAAACAGCAGATTGAGATTGGAATAACGTGTTCCTTTTATGTTGTGTTTGAGGGTTTTATAAGCTAATTAAGAACCCTTGATTGAAGTCTGCCCAGCAATCACGCGCTCTCACATTCTGAACCACGCTGGGAAAATCAGCACCCGGCACGAATACGAAGCCTGATGATATCAAACCTCCCGACGCTCGCTGCTGATCCCGACGGGTTCTGCTGCGGCGCGTCGCAGGCGAGTGGGCGGGGCCATCCGGGCGGGTGGATGTAGGACAGAGCCGACTGAGCCGCCTGCGCTAATGGCCGTGCTAACACAGGTAACACAGGTAACACAGCAGCAGCGCGTTGGATCGATGCAGCCACGTCATGTGGGGAGGAGCATCGACGGCCGCATTCGACAGGTGAGCTGCGTGTGCGTGCAGAGCCTCAGATCACCTGTGAGTGCAGGTCGAGTTGGAACGAACAACATTTCTTCATATTTGGTTAATGGAATGTTTTCATTCGACGTGAATTTGATCAAAATGAGTCGGGCCCACTCAACGTGGTCCTGTTTCACGGACGTTCTTGGATTGAGTTATGTCTGCACACTAATGAATTGAGTTCTTCCAATGAACTGATCCTGTTTATTGACCACGCGCCGCCCTTTTCTTCTGCTGTTAACACGATTCGAGGTGAATGGAGGTTTGCGAGGCTCTGAGCTTGAAGCGCCGCAGTGTTTACTCACAGTGAAATACGTCTTCATTGTCTACCATGTTCATTTGACTTTAAAAAAACATGTGATTGCCAAGGTCACGCTTTAATTAGGAGCTGTAGCCAGTTGTGATCTCATCACCGGGGGTTAAAATTGGATTACGGAGGGCACTTTGAACTGTGCTTTTTAAAACAGCTCGGGCCGCCGCACCGACGCGAGGTGAACATCATCTAAATTAACTCCGGGGTTATCTCACTCCTTTAAATGTGGAATCGCTTCAAAGGCAAAGCGAGGACATTTGCAATAAGAAAAATGTAAAGTGCAAGTGTTGGTGAGTCACTGCTAATGTGTTTAAAAGGCCGGCTTCAAAATGGAACCGAGGACACAGATGGATTAGGTCTGCCTGCAGGGACGAGTGCGCACGCACACACACACACACACACACACACACGCACACACACACACACACACACACCTCGCGTGCCGTTGAAGAAGAGGGTCTGCCGGCGGGGATTCTGGATAACCACGATCGACCCGTCGTAGTTCTGCAGGCGGCAGGAGATCTCGGCCGTGCCTCCCTCCAGCACCGTCACGTTCTCCGCCTGCACCGCCTGGCAGCGAGCTGCGGCGGACAAAAGATGGACGTTAATGCAGTGATTGAGAGAGTGGGCGACGGGAGAGGCAGAAGACAAAAAAAAGGGAGAGTGGAGGAACAGATGTGGCGAAGAAGATGTTCATTAGCGGCGCACTTGAGATAGAACCTTTCAAAACAAGGTACTTAAAGCATCCTTCATCTGCCCGCTATTCATCACATGGACACAACAAGCCGGCGACCGAGAGTGGGAGGGAGGGGGAGGAGGAGGAGGAGGAGGAGGAGGAGGAGGAGGACGGAGTGATGGAGAACAAGAGAAAAGACACTGAAGGACTCAACAAGTGAAAGCGGCTCCTTAATACAAGACTTTTAATGATGATAATCACGATGATTCTAATGACTCCGCTTCCCCCTTTTTTGCTTGCAAATAGGCCCCGTGAGTGAATCAACACACACGTTTGAATACACAACACCTTATTAAACCTCTGAGTCGCACCAGCACACACACGACCCCAGCTGCGTGCATGCACTGCATGAAACTGGGATGGCCGCAGTGGTAAAAAGCCATTCGTCATCCGGGCGCCGCCTCAGCCAATTGATCCCACTCTATTATTCCAACGTAATGGTTCCTGTGACGGGTATTTGGAAAGCAGATGAATAGCACGCTGGTCCACACAGACACCTGCGTGCAGATTCGTGCGTGTGCACGTGTAAAAAACTGAAACGCTCACAGAAACTTCTTATACAAACGAACCCGTTTGGCCCCTAAAGCCCGATATTCTCCCTGCAGGCTGCGGAGGAACAGCAGGGAGCGTCTTTGAAGTCGCCGACAGCGCCGAGAGCCAGTAATGAGAAGCTTCGTTAGGCGCTGATTGGCTGAGCACAGCGGACCCCGAGCTCCTTCGGGGTCGCCGTGGGCCACGAAGCTCCAGCCGGCCGCCTCCAAGAAGGGCCACCGGCTCCTCAGACCGCCGTTTGGATTCCCAGGGGGATTTCAAGGAGAAGAGCGGCGCCGACAGGAGGGCAAAGGGAAGCGGCGATGGCGGCGAAGCACCTTTTGGGAGGCGGGAGGTGAGACAGACGTTGGCGTTACACTCCCACGTGCACAAACAGGCGGGCACGTGTGCGTGCAGCGGCTGGCATATTGCAATTAAGCAGCTTTGACATCATCTGATCCCGCCAACTTCATCTAAATTTAATTCTCCCCTCGATTTTAATCTCTTTTAATGAAATACTCAAAGCCGACATATTCATCACATCGGGGGGGAAACGGAGAGACGCGGTGGATATTGAACTGCAGACGGGAAAAAAAACCCAAGAGGGGATGAAGACAAAGGGGACTCTGGTTCTCTGCGGAACAGAGAAAGAAAATCTTGACAATTACCACTAATTGTGCTCATTATTGCCCCCATTCTCTGCATCAATATTGTGATTCATATCGGGGGCCATCAGGGCCTGCCACCGCCATCCCAATTATTCTTCTAATGGCTGTTATTAATCATCCCCATGGCAACCGGGCACGGCCTCCATTGTTTTTAAGCTGTGCTAATTGCGATAGTCCTGCTGCGCACGCCAGCGAGCCGGAGCAGCGCCTGTGCACGAATGGCGACCCGTCAGGGAGGAGGGGGGGGGGGGGGGGGGGGGGGTCGAGTGGGAGAGCGGTCCAAGGTTCGGTCATGGGAGGAGGAGGAGAAGGAGGCCGGATGGAAAGACTTCGCCGTCCGTTCCTTCCACCCACTTCGCCTGGCAGCTGCCAACCCTTCAGACGGGGAATCAGCCGCAGATACGAGCGGAGAAAAGCAGAGCGAGGGAGGCGTGACGACATCCGGCGTCTCCCGCTGAGAGACACCTGCTGGCAGAGGGAGCAGAGGGGGGGGGGGGGGAGAGGGCTCTAACCAGGGGGAGTTGGTTAGGAAGTGGTGGTTTGGGAATAATAACGCAGCTGGCGGGGGCCGGACAGAATGTGCGGCGGGATGACGCAGGTTCTTATAGGCCGCCGCCGGCATCCAGGCCCTGAGCCTGTGCTTCTCATCGACAACATAACTACAGCACAGAGAGGGGAGGGGGGGGAATCAACCTCCGTGACAGAGCTATTAATCTGGGCCCCCCCATTAAAATCGGTGCCCATAGTGAAATAGTCCACACGCGTTCGAATTCTATTGAGAGAACGCTGTGAGCGATCGTTGGCGCGGCGGAGCACCGGCTGCTGTGATCAACGCACAAATAAAACAACAATCACTTCTCCCTCCAACCAAGCGGGGGCAGTATTTCTCCTCGCCTCATTTCATATGGCCAATAGCCCCCGCTGCCACTGGGGGGGGGGGGGGGGGGGAGAGGAGCCTTTATTTCGTACGGTAATGAGGGATCCACACAAACAAACAAACAAACAGGCGTCCAAATTCATGAGACCACCGGTCCTGCAGTGAGGGTGAGTTACAAGCCGAAGGGGGGCAGGGGAGGGAGGGGGCCGAGTGTTAAAAGAGGGGGGGGGGATTTGGGAGGCAGCCAGGTGGGCCGCTTGGCTCGCCCTCGGACACGTTAAATTCTAGAAAGTGCCTCGCCGGTGCAGGGCGAGCCGGCTGAATTACCGCCTTGTCGCGTCCTCCCCCCCCCCCTCAGATTCACTCCCCCGTGCAAGCTTCAAGTAGCGCCCCCCCTCCCCCCCCCCCCCCAGCCCTATTCATTATCTCTCATTATCCTTCGGCTGGAAGTGGGCCACGATGTTTCCTTTGCGTATCGACGAGGGAATCGATGCAGCAAAGAAACAAAGGCCGACTCCGCGCGCTGTTGCTGTTTTAATTAAAACAATAACAGCGGCTCGTAGTTTCTTATGGGGTCAACCTCTCCATCTCCGCCCATCTGGATGTACATTTTTTCGCAGTTATCCCCCGAGTCAACGAGGCGAGCCGCTTTCCACAGGATGCATGCAAATCGGGTTTGCAATGTTTATATGTGTGTGTGTGTGTGTGTGTGTGTGTGTGTGTACACTCGCTCCAGGTTAATAGCAGAGCTTTGCGGTGCACTGACTATAAAATAGCTGACTTTGAGGTTCTTCTCCTGCAGACCCTCGACTCTCCTCCATCCCCCGTTTCTAAAATTATCAGTCCATCTACACCGGGAAGCCAGAACTCTGCCAATCAAATCTGGTGCAAAGAAGAAGAAAAAAAACTCCCTCTATAAATAATATATCAGTCTCTCGTTTGTCTCCTTACCTTCCATCCCTTTCTCTCGTCTCCTTTCCTCCTTTATTTTGAGTGAACCCCCCCCTTTTATCCCCGGTTCCACTTTGTTAACATCTCCCCTCCCGCTGCCTCCACGTCCAACTTCTTTCTCACCGTCGTCCTATTTCTCCTTTTATTTAAACCCACAGTCCCTCAGTCCCTCTCCTCCCCACCCCACCTTCTGCCTGATCTAATCCTCCATTCATCTTCCCCTCACCGGCCCCCGTTTCCCCTCTTCCTGTCATCTTCCCCCTTATCTATTATTGCACGGCTCACCATGCATCTTCCTCATCAGCGCCGTCCTAAGGATCCTCTGTCTCCCTCTCGGGCCTCGGGAGGGTCCTACTCTTTCTTCCCCTCCGCCACCAGCTGCTGTCTCTCCCTCCCGTCCCCTTTCTTCCTTTTCCTTTCTTCACCTTTTTCCTCGTCTTCACGGGTTTCTGCGACTGGCTTTCCTCCCCCCTTGAAAGCCTCCCTGTCCCCGTCTCTCTCAGTGGGAATCCTTCCCTGCCTCCTTGCTGCTCCTATCTCCGCTCTCTCCTTTGCTAAATGGGATTTGTTCTGCAGCTCAAGTCTGCAGCATAATCGCTCGGTTTTTATAGCGTGTCAGGAGAGCCGAAGCGAGGGAGCAAGGGGAAGACAAAAAAAAAAAGTGAGAGGAGGGAAGGGGACAAGAGGACCAAACAAATGATTGGAGCTGCAGACTGAATATCTCGCGTTCTGCACCATCTTTCAACTTTTTCTCGTGTACTTCTGCTTCTTTTAATTGCCAATTGTTGAGCTCGGCCATCTCCCCTCTTGCCTCTCCTCTTTGTTCCTCTCTCTCTGCCTGAGTTTCTGAATCTCTCTCTTTTTGGCGGGAGCTTCCGACCCTCTCTCCATCAGCCAGTGGTGCACTGTGAGCACTGCTCTGCTAATCAGCACGGCCGACTCCTCGTTAGCAACGTTTACCTCCTCATATTGATTCATTGCACATCCTGTTGTAACACTCTTACTCTTCCTCTGCATTGAAACACGTCGTCTTCTTCCTGTCTCGTTTTGACCTTCGCCTCTGTAGGTCTCTCCGGCCCCTTTGGCGTCGGCCTTTCCCCCCCCCCCGGTGCACTGCATCGCTGTGATCGCTCTCCACCCGTCTCATTGCTTATTCCGCTCTCTCGCTCACCTCTTCTTACCCTTCACCGACCACCATCATCCTCTCTCTCCTCGCTCCTGTTTTCTGACAGCTGAAGCTGGTTAGTCGCTCTCTGCTGAGCAGTTTTTATGGCCCGGCTCTGTCACAGCCCCAACGTGCCTGCAACAATCCCCCCCCCCCCCCCCAAAAAAAAAACCCAACAGCAGCTTAAAGGACATTTACAGGCCAATTACGCACTGGAGATTCACCACGGCCAACAGAACCGGCCCTCGGAGTCCCGTGCATGGCCGCCTTCCCTCCACGTTTGAATGCGAGGGAGCGAGCGAGGAAACGCGGCGGCTCGAGTGCCTCTGAAATCAAGAGTGCATGTGCTCACGCCGTTGATTGCATACGAGAGGGCACGAGTGTGTGCACGTGCGCGCTGGAGGGCCGATCATCCAAAAATGACATAGCGGCGCTGACTGCCAAGACACAAACTCTCTCTCCCCCACTTGCCCCCCCCCCCCCTCCCCGCCCGACTGTCGATCTAATATGACAGAACAAATGAACAGGATGGAGGTTTTGGCTGGCGTGCAGGGGCCTGCGCGGCGCACGGAGGCACAGCCGTCGTTAGGCGATGAGTAGTGGGGGGAAGCATGGTGATATAAACCACGGGAGGTATTAATAGCACCCGGCGACGCCGCCGCTGATCCCTCCTCGCTGCTGCGTCTGTTGACTCTTGGATCAAACGGTGACCTCGTGCTGCTCTTTCTGAGCCTCATCTTCACCCCCCCCCCCCCTTCATCTCTGTCTTCACAGCTCACACATCAGGCTACGTTGTTCTTTGTCTCGCTCCTCGGCTGCTCCCACTGCAGCTTCTATCTGGCCAGGTCCTCCTCCGCTCGTGTCTCTTTCGATGTACGTTGGTCTCTTTCATTGCAGCCGTTCTCTTTCTATTTGACAACCGCTCCGTACGGCCCGCTGCAGCTCTCTGCAGCTCTGTGCAGCTGTGTGCAGTTCTCTGCAGCTCTGTGCAGCTCTGTGCAGTTCTCTGCAGCTCTGTGCAGCTCTGTGCAGCTCTGTGCAGCTCTGTGCAGCTCTGTGCAGCTGTGTGCAGTTCTCTGCAGCTCTCCCACTCTGGGGCTCAACTTTCTTGTATAACGTTCTTCAGAGGAGCGCTGGGAAAGATGCTTCAGCCACTCTCATAAAGCTGTCTGTCTCTCTCTCTGTTTTCATTTGTGACGGATCTCGTCCGTCCCTCCGCTCTTCATCTTTCCCGGATCTTATCCCCTCCTGGGCATATGCTACTCTCTTCCTCCTCTCATTCACTCCGCACTCTGCTCAATTACCAATTCAAACCTAATTACCATCATTTTCAACAATCCATCTGAATTGGGTTTTTTCGTGACTCAATAAACCAGCTATTCTTCCTGTGGCCATGCGCACCGCTGGATCTCATTCCGTAACAAAAAAAAACACAGCTACAAGTCCAGCCTGCACGTGTCATTAAATGTGTGTGTGTGTGTGTGGTTAAAGCGAGCGTTGACTTACGAGTGCTGCAGAGCAGGACCAGGAACAAGCTGCGCAGCGCCAGAGAGAAAGGGGCGGGGGGGCGGGGGGCGCTCCGGACGGCCCTCATCGTGCCCCGCGAGGCCGTACGCGCACGTGGGAACGTGTGTGTGTGGAGGTGCACGTTTGATCGACGCCTCGTGGCGTCTCGAAGGTCTCGCACGCAGCAACACGGACACCTGGTCAGAGCTCGGCCCGTTGAGAGGCTACATCGCCCGAGACGAGTTCACAACCGCGCAGCAAGTCGTGCTCCCCAGAAAACAACTCGTATCTGGTGTCCATACAGCGCCGAGGTTCAGCTACGACCCATCTACTGCAGCGCCGCGAGGCCCCTGGGACCAAACACTCAGATCGATAAACCACAAAGCCGCCGGTACCGAGACGTTGACAAAGCAGACCTGCCGGGAAAAAAAACTTTTATTAGTAAAGCTTTCCAATGAACCAAAGTCAGCTCATCAGCAGCTGTATCCTGCAGGTGTCCGATCGGGAGCGAGGCCGGCTGTGAGAGGCGCCGCAACCGAGCAGCCGCACAACTGACCACAACGACCCGCTTTGAGGAACCGAACACGTCAATAACAAAACACTTCAGTCCAGAGCAACAATGTTGCACGTTCAGTCAATCAGGGTTATTCTCGCCGCGACGGAAAGGACTCGCTGGCCTCTGGAGCGACGGAGGCGCTTCCTTAGCAGAGGTTAAGTAAAGGCCATCGGGCTGCAGTGCCGCTCTGTGTGGAACGTGCAGTCGGACACGTTAGTTCTAGATGTCACACTTTTTTTCAGTTGTTTATTTCACCCCAGAGACTTTGCACATTGCTCACGCGGCGTGTCCGCCATTACCCGCTTGGATGCTGGAGCTCCTTCGCTACGCTGTCGCGTGTAAACGGTAAATGGACGGTGATTTTCCCGCGGTAATTTAAGACACTCAGCCTAATCACACGCTATCAGACGGCGTAATCGTGCAGCAGTCGACGCCGCCTCACGCACTCCGGCTGAACACTCACTCACACACCGATCCGAAAGTTCCGCCCTGTTCAAGAACCCGACCGAGCCGGCGCCGATTCACAGCACCCAACGCGTCGCTGGCCTCGCTTAAACCGCTTCGGCCTCTAAAGGACGCGCGTGTCTCCGTGCTTCCCGCGCTCGCTCAGTGCATCGTCCTCGGATTCCCTCTTCCTGCCACTGACACACAACGACGGCGCCGGTGAAATGGCCGGCGCCGTAGCAGCGGGGCGGGTCTGGCGGGTCTGGTGGGTCCTGCAGCAGACGGACTGTCTCTATTCACTAGTCCTCAGATTGTGTCCATTCAATCCACGCTTCGTTCCTTCAGGTGTTTCGTTCACTTCTTTCCCGTTGATCTGTGCAGTTTGTTATAATCCCGCCGCGGTGTAGTTGTTGATCGCATCCATCTGCCTCGTGGATCGCTTTTCTGTGTTCCACTTATTTATATAGCCCTGGCTACCCTCCCCTTGCTTACAATGTGTGTGTGTGTGCGAGTGTGTGTTTGTGTGTTAGCGTGGGATCAGTGTCTGCATATTCCCTACTTTGTGGAGGTTAGAGATGAGTGTGTGTGTGTGTGTGTGTGGACGGAGGCAGCGACAACGGCCCCCTTTCAGGACAACAAACAGTGGGGTTGTGTGCGTCTGAATGTGCTCGTCTGTCCAGTGTTGACTGAAGCAGAGTGTACATTTGGCTGCCTGTTTGGCCCTTTTCAATATCTTCCAGCCATTCGATTATCCTTTGCAGCCTCGTCATAGTGGCTCTTTATGTTTTTATGGCTGCTGGGATGCGCGGCGCGGCATGTTTATGCATGGCGTTATGCATTCACAGTGGGTGTGCGTCTAGCAGGGAGGACCACGTCAGTGTTATGATTTACGTCGGTGTGAACGTGGCCCAATAAAAAGGGTTCACTCGATGAACGGTAGTCGTGGCTGACTGCTCGTCAGACCTGTCGCCGCGTTTTGCAGCGGAATGCGATCCCTTTGTTGGTGCTCGTTGCCACTTGTTCCAACATTACTGCCGTTGGCCGGAAAACCGGCGGCACGGAGCCGATGGTGGAAGCTAACAACAGCAGACTGTGTGTCGTTGACTTTCATTGTCCCGTAAAAAGTGAAAGGCAACCCAGTCTCGCCATCCGAACAGCTACTTGTTCTTAATCAAGTGATCGTAAACCTTCAGCTCTAATCTTCCACTCGCCGCGTTTACGAACTTCTCAGCGCGAGACGTTCCCTGTTATCGAGTCAAATATATTCATCAGGAGCTTTTAACGAAATAGGCTCATCACAAAGTCCTTTATCGAGCAACAAAGGACATGATTACAGGAAAAAAAGAGGAACTCACCACAAACATCGCCCTACTGGCTGTGTGTGTGTGTGTGTGTGTGTGTGTGTGTATTTGTGTTATAAAGTTCCTGTGAACCCCCCGATGGGTATATTTGTTTTTGTCGCAGTGTGTGCGGAAGGAAGGCAAATTGTGTCCCCTACCACTCCTTCCCTTTTCTCCCTCCCTCCCTGCCTCCCTCCCTCCCTCGTCCAAATCACACTTTTAATGGGCTCCATTGGTGCCGCCGTGGAATAAGTGTTGCCAAAGCACTTAAGGGGCTTAAGTCAGCGGCGTGCTGGAAATATTAAGCACTCAAACCGCCTTACAAGGATCCCTGCCTGCTTAAGCATGCCAAGGAGGGTGTGCCAGCGTTTAATACCGACGGCATTAAAGCGCTCCGACGTGGGAGACAAACATTTACAGCAGGTAGCACACATGCTAATAGATGGAGGGGAGAGCGGGCAGACGGGGGTGGAGATGGAGGGAATAACTGGGTGGTGGTGGTGGTGGTGGGTGGAGGAGAGCAAACGCAACTAAAGGAAAACGAGAGAAAGGGAAAGTGAAAAGACGAGGCGGGAGACACGCGAGGGAGAAGAGGGGGGAGGAGGAGGAGGAGGAATGGGAGGTACGGCTCGCTGGGATGCCTGTGAACCAGCAGCACACGGGTAATCTCTTTGTCCTGGGGGCGCGTCCCGGCTTAGCGGAAGTGTCGAATGTATTCCTCCCGTCGCCCCGGAGGTTGTGCGTGCGAGTGGGTTCGGGAGCGTGTGTGAGCATGTCGCGCAGGTTACCTGTGTGGTAATGTGAGTCTTTATCAGGAGGGCGAGTGGTACTGGAAGGTGCAGATGAATCAAAGTAACGTATAGGACTGTGTACTCATACAGATATTCATGAATACCGATTGTCGATATTCTGAGCGTTTTATTTTATGGCGCTGAGCAGATAGTTGAATCATTTACAGTAAAAAGTCCTGATTGAGTAATCACAACACCACACGTCGTACGACAGGTTTACAACTGACAAGAAGAGCATCACGGACGCCATGCTGAAGGCGCCATGCTCCGATATTCTTAGCCAGGTCTCAGTAAATCCACATCCACTCAGCCGCCTCTCCGGAGTCGAGCCCCAGCTAATCCAACCGGGTCGGCTCTGCACTCCCTAATTAGTGAAGTCACAGTTCCCCGATCTATGGACACTTTAAGCGAGTCCGTTTTTCCGGAGGCCCTGCCGAGGCTGCTTCCTGCTCGGCACAAAGGATCGATGCGGCCCGATCATTTGGGCACATTTCAAGTAACGCCGCCTGTCTTTCTCGAACCGTTTGGGATTACGGTGTTTTGATTTCCTGTATTCTTCACAGCAGAGGCTGTCTGACAGGAAGACCTGACGGAGAGTCGTTAAAGGTTTCCTCTTATGCTCAGCACGCATTTAGCAACCGAAGGGCAAGTTTGAATCGTTTTGTCTGAGCGTCCACTTCAGAAAGAAACCCCTCGAGTGTCAGACAGCGAGAAGTGAAGATGGAGAACGCTGTTGGACGAGCGAGCTGGTCAAAGATCACTTAGAGATGAGTTCAGGAATGCTCTTACGTTTAATTCACTGCGCTGACCTCACTCCACCAGGACGCGCTGCGGTTTTAAAAGCACAGGACAACTCAGAACAGTACGAGCAATGCTCCCGTCTTTAGTCCACACATGAGCGCCGGCCCAAAAAAATACATATATACATATTCCTGTTAAATGAGGAAAAAAAGCAATTTATTTTGTATATAACATACAACCAAATGAAAAACTTTTTTCAGAACACATAAAAATGTGAAAAATAAAAGTCCTGCGCTTTGTAAGTTACCAATTATAATCCCCAATGTAGCTTCTAAATAAAAAAAAGCACCTTTCCACTAAACGTACACCCAGCAGCAATTACTCTTCCTGCAAAACATAATTGGCAAAGGAAATTAGGAAATGTGTACTTTGCAGGAGACGGGGTTGCAATGTGAATGACTGAGCGGGGAATCATTAAGTCACAGCCGAGTCGCACCGTTAGTTAAAGGAGGAACAGCCGCAGGCGAACGGGTCGCGTGTAAGAAGGACTTCTGACAAAGAAAGATGGCCGACAGTCAGAGGCCCTCACTGCATTCAAAGAGACCGACGCGGTGCAAGTATGAGGAGGCGTATTATATTAACCCCCCGCCCCTCCCCCCCCTCCCTTGTTCAGTAAGACAATCGCAAACAGCCAAGTGGAGAATGAACCGCCGCAGCCTCCTAACGAGCTCACGGCCTCTGCGCCGCCGCATGTGTCAGTCTCTCTCCCTCGCCGCACCCCCCCCGTCCTCCTCGCAGTGCGCCCCCCTCACAGGTGCGTGCGCCTGGTCGTGCAACTGATGCGTCGTGTCGTCTGGGAGGGAGGAGGGTGGGTGCGTCAGCGTGCAGCTGGGAGCGGGGGCGCCTCGCCGGGGAAGGGGGGCGGGGGGGTCACGCCACCGAGCGCCTCGCCCCCATGCCGCCTCGCCCCCATCCCGCCGGTTCACAAACGCCCCACAAAGGCATAATTTCTCCCCCGCATGATATAATCTTTCCTTTCACCCGGCGCCTCAATGGAGGCCTTTTCCTCATCACATCTCCCTTTTCCCTCCCGCCATCGCTTCTTCTTTTTCGTCTTTTCTCCCGGATTCACTGTGACCTTACAGAGGGTCTTCACACTGGAGTCACTCTTCCTCCCTCCCTCCCTCTCCCTCCCTCTCCCTCTCTCCCTCTCTCTCTCTCTCTCCCTCTCTCTCTCTCTCTCTCTCTGGAGGAAAATCACACACTCATCAGTTTGCCGGCTCTGTTCCTGACGAGCAGGATCGCGAGGAGAATATTAACGAAGCTCCGCAGCTAATTAACACCTAAAGCACATAACAACCTTTTATGCCAGGAGACACACACTCGCATGCGCGTACGTGTCGCACACCCACGGACACAAACACTCGCGGGGGAAAATACACACAGAGGCTACCGCACACAATTTGGCCTTAACACACCTACTTACAAGAGCAAAGAGGCTCAAATAAACAGAAACACACGTACGGGCCTCGATGATGTGCCTTCACACACGCACACACACACACATGCACACACACACACACAGACACACACACACGCACACACACAGTTATCTTCGCCAGGAAAACACAATGCATAAAACATGGTGGTAGAAAGGGCATTAGCAGTGAACCCTTGCCCACACACACACAGACACACACACACACACACACACAAACACACACAGACACACACAGACACACACTGGTCCTGGATGCATTAAACATGGCCGGAAACAGTCGGAGCAGAGACGCAGAGAACAAGTGCAGGAAGTTATGACCCGAAGAAAGGAAAGTCTGCGGCGGCCAGGAGAGAGAGAGAGGGGGACAAAGTGGGGGGAAGTAATGGCGAGGAGGTGGCGGGGGAGGGGGGGCGAGGTCGTAACTTTCCTCACGGCCTGCTGCTTCTGGATTGAGCGGCGCGCGCAAATGAAAAACGGAGATGAAATAATTAGACGGGCTGACTGGAGGCGCTCATCTAAATATGTAAATGCACTTAATTTTACTGTGATTTGCTCCGCTGCTCCCCTATCGCTCTCTCACTTCCATCTCCCCACCCCCCATCCCTCCCTTCTCTCCCCCTCATCCGCTCTGGCTTCATGCTTTTCATCTCCCCACCTCCCTACCCCCCCCTACCTCCCCCCCTCGCCCCTCGTCACTCTTTCCACTCCAGTGCCTCTGTCCCCATATTCCAGCCACAATGCGTTAATACACCGCAGGTACATCCGTTTGATTAGTCGGCGCTTTATGGACCTGCAGGAGTCGGGGGGGGGGGGGGGGGGGGTGCGTTTAATTAGCTGGTTCACGCCTGTCTGACTGTGTGATGGCTTCGGTGCCACACACACACACACACAGTGACGTGTATCCCATCGTACGTATTTCTGAGTCCGTCTTAACGCGGAGGGGGGGGGGGGGGCTGTGGGGTTCGCGAATCTCTCTGCTAGTTTGTTTTGGCTCCGTGCGCCGTTTCCGCGTTTCATTTCTGACAATGGCGAGGGTACTTTCGTACTTCCTCGATCAAACGTTCCTCAAGTTGGTCCATTGTTGAAGACAAACTGAAAATAAACTTTAAAAATGGCGGTATGGCGGGAGGGGGAAACCGGAAAAGCTACACTCTGGGAATGATGTACACTCTGACCAATCACAGCCCTGCGGTCTGCATCGCTTTGACGCGTAGTTACAATTTTTTGGAGGTGCAGTTCGAGCTACGGCGTAGGGTACGCGTCGCTACGCCGTCGATTCGACGCAGAAGCGTAAGAACCTTCAAAGATGGCCGACGCACAGGAATGTAGGCGGAGCTTCTCTTTCATTAAGACCAATCTGCTGCATCAGTGTTTCCCTCACCGTCATATTGAAGGGGGGAGGGGGTGGTTCTTACCAAATAGCCGTACGTTATTGTCCTGTATACACACACACACACACACACACAACTGTTACAGTGGAGGAAACTTTACAGTTTTTTTTTCTGGAAGCTTCCCATGAAGCTCACATCTTCTCTAAGTCTAATCATCGTGGCACCAGTTCACGGATCCTGTTCCAATTAAACAGATTGTGCATAAATTCCGAACATGACTGCTTTATGCACGTTGGAAATAAAACTGCAGAGCCCTGTGAAATTAAACCCCCCCTACACCTCTCATTTTATCCAAGAATGTTAATGATTGCTCTTCAAGCGCATGTTGACTGAACACGTTATTAAATTACATTGTGATACATTTGCAGAGATTCCCCTTGAAACGGAGATCCGGACGTCAACGAGGAAAACGCTCCCAAAAATAAGAGATGCGTCCGTTCGGATTACACACTGGGAGTCACCGTGGAAGAAGGCAGCTGTCCTTCCTAATGACAATCTGTCACAGCTCGTCTCCTCTTTCATCCGCCCGTCTTCTCCCTCTCCTCCTCCTCCGCCCGACTCGTACCGAACGTTCCTCACTTCCCGTTTCCACAAGGTGACACCGACAGCCGTCCTCCCCGTTTCACGTCTCCGTGCTCCCTTTTTGTCTCCCTGCCAGCTGTTTCTGCTCTGTATCAACGTCCAAACCTGTGTGTTACCACTTTTTATGAGAATGAAGCACTTTGGATTGTTTTTATATGACTTTGTAACATAAAAACATCGCAGTTAAATGATCACATCAGACAAATGATGATAAATGTAGACAGATAATTGTGGTTTACGAGGCAGCTCTTGGAAGACGGACTAAAGTAATGATTACTCATAGAAAAGGTAAGTTTATCACTTTCCTCAGCTCTGTGTGTTTCTCCATCTGTCTTCCTGCCACTGCAGGACTCAAGTGCTGGAACATAAACCGTCTTGTGGGTTTTCATCTGATCCCTTTCAGGTTTTAGTGTCTTTGTTGCTGCTGTTGTTTTTAAGAGTTTGTTATCTTCCTATTTTTTGGGGGGTTTTATCCTCCGAGGAGAGACATCCTTTGTGTTCAAAGTTTGTTTGCTTTTTTCCGAAACCAGAGGGCTGAAGGTGTTGGATATCCCCCCCCCCCCGCGCTCTCAACACTGCCCACATGTGTGAGCGTTGTACTGCACAGCGCTGCTCGAGTGACCCTGACCTTTTATTCATGAGCAAGTCCTCCTCTCCTCGTCTCCTCGTGTGCTCCAGCTCTAACAAGAGCTGGACAATAAAACGCTTTATCCGTGAGTCAAATAAACGCTTTATAAATGAATGTGGCCCTGGAAAAGGCAGCGCCGCCCCAGGCTGTGTTTATCCACGTGGAAGAAGGTTTACCTCGGAGCACGAAGGCCTCATGAACACAGACGGATCGGCAGTCATCAGGTCGCACTACATGCGAACTGGTGCTTCAGATGAGCAGAGACACACGGGAGGCGGATCAGAGCCCCTTCGCCCGCCGAGTCATCCGAGAGGCTTTCTCCCCTGCTTTATTGTACTGAGCGCGGCTCGTTTCTTAACAAGCAAACCGGCCTAACAAGCCTCTCGCAGCACGGCGGATTCTTCCGGTGACTCCCGGAGGAGCCGCGAGGCCGGCGGAGCCTCATCAGAGGAACGCAGAGCCCAAGCAGCTCGCAGCAATTAACCGCAACGCACCTTTTTAAGCGACCGTTCTGCGTTTGATTGAGCTTCACTTACGCAGTTCGTCACAGGGAGCTCGGGGGCGTCGAGGACCTTTTAGAGACCAACCACGAGCAGAAAGAATCAAAGCCCAAGCAGCGTGACTAACGCTGCTATCAGGCAGCGTTTCATCAGTACACCTGTTGGTAATTCTAATGAAGAGAACGGCAGCCGGCAGGGGACTGAATTAAGCTGCAGCCGCCGCAAACAGGCATAACGAGGCTCTGTGTGGGGCCGGCCCACCTGGGATAACCAAGACTTGTGTGCGTATTTGTGTGTGTGTGTGTGTGTGTGAGAGAGAGAGATCGTGGGGGTCACAGTTTTATTTCATGACCCAAAGAACCCCTTTGTAACGTCTTGCGTAAGTAAGCTACGGCCTGTGGTTCTGTAATGATAGTTATCATCGCTCCGCCTGCAGGAGGCTGTCGCACATGCACACGCGCACACATGCACACACACACACGCACGCACGCACGCACCCACCCACGCACAGGCACACGAGCCATTTAGTCGACACATGTGCAATTGTGCAGTTCTATGAGTTATTTTGGAAGCAACCAAGACTGAAAACCCTGCAAAGGCACAAAGGCATCAAAAACACACACACACAAACACACACACACACAAAAACACTGTTACACGCAATCATCCCTCGCAGCTGGTCCTTTCTCCACATACCAGCATCCATCGCCTAGCAACCACTTATAAGGAACCTCCGGACCCCGAGCCGCCAATCAGGTGAGTCGCTCCCCGGGGAGAAACTACAGCCTGTGTTGCTCGTGTACACGATCTGGGAAGCTGTTGTGCGGCTCCAGGAGACACACACACACACACAGTGACGGAGGGCCGTGGTCTCCGTCATGCTCGTGGAAATATTAGAGAAAGATGAGCGACGACAGCAGAATGAATACTGCTGTCCTGCAGGTTAAAGACGTTTATTCATCGTTGCAGAATTGGATTTTCTTCACGTGTTATTGTTAAATCTGTCTGGAAACGCTCATCATCCTGGCTAATAAATATCCCTGGAACAAAAGGCCGTGGGATTGTTGGTGCCCGCGGTGGAGTTGTGTTTCTGCCCGCTGGTGTCGGGGGATTGACAGTAAGTGGAGCGCCGTGGTGTGAAAACACTCCACCTGGGAACTCTCAGGCACAATGAGATAACGATAAAACACAACTGCAACAAGAGCAAATCAAGGCTTCAATTTTTACTCGGATGGATTTTCTGTCTGTTAAAAGCTGTTTTTCAAGGAGAGCTAAAAATGTCTGCAAAAGGAAAAATATACACAATATTTTGTCTCTTCCGATGCGCTGCTGGCAGAAATAACGAATAAGCGACAAACAAACTCAAACCAACATCAATGTTCTCTATTGATAGAAACAAGGTGGAACACGGCCGCTGGCTCTTCATGCGACGCCGACTTAAGGAAGTAATCTCGCCAGAACTCATTCGATCCAAACAAACCCAAATGAAACAAGAATGCGAGCAGAGGATGCGAGCTAATGTGAGACGGCAATTAGGTCAGAATCAGTGCAAACGTTGTGTTGTGTTAATCAGACATGTTTGACATCGCGGCGCCGGCTTCACAGGTGTAACTTTAATTGAATGCATCACTCTACCGGATGGAAGCAGGCTGAGTCTCAATCAGGCCTTTGATGCAATAGTCAGGGTGAGAACATCTGCAGTAAATCAGCCTGATCGTCTCCCCCCGTCTTGTTCGCTCTGCCCCTTTTTTTTTGTACTATTTTCGCTGGTTTTGGGCCTTTACAACCTTTTTCCTTCGATGGTCACTGAAACTGCTGAATAATCATCCACCCGCCTGTCCCGGTGCCTCAGCTGCGATGCCTCCATCATCTCTATCTCTCCCCGGTGTGCTGCGCTTTATTCGCCTCGTCGCCCCCCCTCTCCCCCCCCGCGCCCTCGCCCCCCATTAGTGTCCACGTCGCATGTCACCGCACCGCTTCTTCTTCCGATGGGAGTTTTTCAAAGAAGACAATTTCTCCTCATTTGTTGTTGTTTTTTGGAACAACAGGAAGAAGAATGCAAAACTCTCGGGGAAACACACTGCCTCGTTATATTTTATTATGTTCTTCTTTATTACTTTCAGGGGCTTTTGGGGGCTGATCTGCAGCACAATCAGCACCCCCGTCTTTGCTGCTCGCTGCCTCCCGAGGTGAGCCGTCGCCTCCGGCAGGACGCGCCGCCACTGCTGCTGCGTTTCCAGGTTGGAATCAACAAGAATAAAAACTGTGTGTGTGTTCTCAGAATCTAATGCGTATGCTCCTTGTCTCTGGTAATTGTAGCAGGGGACAGAGTTCAAAAAGAGGACGGGGGGGGAGACCTGCATAGGATGCACACACACACACACACACACACACACAGAGAGGAACCACGGTTCAAAGTGACGGCTCCTGCATAATATTGGGGCGCAGCAAGACACGCTCCAAAATAATAGCCACATATAAATGTGGAAATGTGGTGTCCTGTCTGTGGGGGGGGGACATGCACAGCACGGACACACCCTCCCTTTAACAGCTCTGATGATGTCACCGGCTCAAATGTCAGATCACTTCCCTGCTGCTTCGAGTGGTTAAAGACCAAACACACCCTGCAGCTCACGGGGGGGAGGGGCGGGGGGGGACGACGAGGTGAGGAGCAGAGACTCAGGACGGGTGTGAAAAAGCCGAAACAAGAACAGACGCAAGAACAGACGCAAGGCCCTCAGAGAGATGCAGAGAATCTTCATTCGGCGTAAACGGGGCGAAGGGGGGGCCGTAACAAAGATGAGTTATTGTTTATTCACCAGGAAGGACACAAAGGGATGGAAGATAAGGGCGCCTTTGTGTGTGTGTGTGTGTGTGTGTGTGTGTGTGCGTGTTCAAGTATGTGAATTCCCAAATGTGTGGCAGTGTGTGAGGTTTTTATCGCATGTACACGTGCTGCATGATTGAAATAATTACAAGCAATTTATTCCCCGAAGAATCGCGTTTAAATGTCATCGCGACCACGAGCGGAGCCGGCTGCATTTCCAGGAGGTCACGCATTGGCGACATACCCGTCTAGCCAGTCATCTCCTCCTCCGCATCCACCCCCCCCCCTCCACCCTCGCCCATCGTTAACCCCTCACAGGCTCGACTCGCTCGTTCCTCCCCTCCTCCCCCCCCGCGCCTCGTGTGTCATACACGGAGGTCATTGTGAGCCTCGAAACAAAAAGCCTTCCCTCCCTTATCTCAGTGATCCTGCGCCGGGTGCTGCGATAACAGCAACCCCCCCTCTAATAAACAAGCCAGTAAACACTGCAGAGTTGTTTACACCAATCAGAGCATCTATAAAGGCCCAGCTTACCACCTCTGCAGTCGCACTGTGTTGCACGCCAATGTGAGGCTAATCGCCATCGAACAGTCGCTTCCACTGGTTACAGAACATCGGTTTGCAAAACTTCACCCAACTTTTGCAGTGAAGCGCAAATTCAAAGCGCCCACGTTGCCGCCAAAGACCCGCAGTGAGCCGGGTGGGGGGCAGACTTATGAGGGTGCTCTGCCCTACTGCCCCCCACCCCCCGCCCCCCAGGGCCCACACACAGTCAGCCTGACTCACAATCCATCCACATCTAGAAAAATACAAAAGGTGACATCTTTAAATGAGAGCAGTCTAACCGGAGAAACTACAGGAAAAGAGGAAAAAAATCTGTTTACTTAGAAATCACTTGTTTACAAATTCAGCACGCACACACAGTCGCACAAACTGACTGCCCACTGACATGCACGCACACCCCACTACCCACAACCGCAGCATAAATAAAGCTTCTGTACATCCATCGCAGTGGATTCGACAGTCCGGCCGACCTCCCATATGATTGGTCCCCGTTACGTCAGCCTGTCATCAGTCTTTGTTGACCGTTACACACACACACAGACACACACACAGGCATCTCTGTGACACAAACAGAATTGAGAACACCCCAGAGAGGCTCCGTGCATGAAAAGGCTTCCCTCCAAGGGGCTCGTGTGTCCGGCCCGCCGCCCCGGTGGATCTGCCCCGTATTGACAGAAGAGAAAGGCGAAGGCCCCGTCGGAGGACGAGGCCGGACCGCGTGACGCGGTTCTCACACTACCTGAACAACACAACTCTGTGTCCCGGGGCTGTTTCCCTCGGCCGTGGCCATGAGCTCATTGTGCGCGATCGAGGCCGATGTGGAGCTGCGCTTAGAACCCTGTCAAGGCCAACGGCCGTTATTTTAAAGGGAATGAAACAGCGTCTGAAATAAAATCAATGAGGATAACGCGGAAAGGGAAAAAAACAGAAAAGTGTTATTCTTACCGAGAGCTGTTTTTTTTAATGACATAACTTAAGGTCTGTTTCGCTGCCTTTAGTTGATAAAACGGTAATTCAGCTGCGTTCCCCTAAGGAGAAGGGTTCTCGTTCTTGGTGAGGTGCTGTCACAGGTCCAATGCATTTGTGGAGCATCTTCTTTTAGCTCAAGTCAACAATGACGAAAACAAATGGCAGAGACGTGACTTCACACGGTCGTCGCTAAAAGGCTTCTTTGAGTAGCAGCTGCCCGACCTAAGGGCAATGAATAGAGCTAGCGGGGCCCTCGGGAGCACAGCGAAGCTTCACTGGTGTGGTGGAAGCAGCGGCATGGCGGCCGGACTGCAGAGACAAAAACAGGCTTTTAACACCTTGAAATCAACGGTGCTCTTCAGCAGCACCCGATGACCCAGGGTCCAGAATCGGGCCCTTCTGTGTCAAACGCCTTCCTGCCGCCAACCAGCTGACCAAAACTGCCTCAAATGATCATCAACACTTGTCTTTTGTTGTGTTCAATCATCAACTGTTAGTCAGTCGATCGCCAAATAGCACAGTGTCGTCTGCATATCGAGCAGCATTCGTAGAGGCTGGAGTGGTTTTGGGGGCACCGATGTGTTCGGATCGGCCGTTTGGGGTACAGGCGCGTGACGACGAGCAGCGGCGGAGTGGATCCACGGGTTCTCTGAAGCTTTACAGACGGACAAAGAGGAAAGAGACAAACAGATGATGACGCGTGCAGCCGACCGCGTTCAAGAGGGGAAAAAATGGGCCGCGCGGCACCTTGAAAATGGAATGAATATCATCCACTGCTTACAGAAAAACAAAAAAGTGTTCCGTCTCAGGTAACACAAATCTGACCTTGGGTGGGACCTCATTTCGTTTGTATTGTTCGCCCTCCTAGAACGATACGCAGGCAACAATAAATCTTTTCACTGCTTCATGTGACCTGACAAGTCCACCAGTGTGGTTGTGTGTTATTGGAGCAGAGTTGCC
Source organism: Apeltes quadracus (assembly GCA_021346845.1). Classification (NCBI taxonomy): domain Eukaryota; kingdom Metazoa; phylum Chordata; class Actinopteri; order Perciformes; family Gasterosteidae; genus Apeltes; species Apeltes quadracus. Next base: position 1,458,607 of record CM037936.1, read on the forward strand.
GGTCAGTTGGACATTTCCAGTCTCCTTCCTCATTTGCCCGCTGGTGGCCGGAGCGCACTGGAGGGGAGTGGCGGTTCCGCGAAGGCGGGAGGGGGGACGTGAGGGTGGGGGGGGTGTGCCCTGCACTAATGGGACTTTTATGATGTCCTGTGTCGCTGGAGCATGAAGCTGGAAGAGGAAGGATAAGAGCCAAGAGGAAGGAGTGTCAGCAGGGCTTCTGAGAGGCGGAGTGGATTTAAAAGGGCTCAACAGAGCGGGACAAAGGCCGAGTGTCCCCAGCTGGGAGTGCGACTTGTTACTGCGCTCTTATTTCCAGACATGCAGATAGAGATTTAGGCCTCAGCTCGGAATGGTCGTGTCGGTTCGTACGACGTCGTGTTTTAACTCAGAAGTAAACTGGAGGTGAAGCAAGGGACTCGGTTCTTGCTGTGGCCGTGTTGAAGATTCGCTGCTGTAAAGCAGGAAAAAGGATTCTTAAAACAACGTCGCATGAAATTGCCTGGCAGGAGAAAACAAAAATATCAATTCAAGCCACTCAATTTCATTTTTGGGAGAAATGTATTCACGCCTAAACGCGCAGTTGTTTCTTCGAATTTTAAAAAAAAAAATGCGTATACCACACATTTAAACCCCAGGGGCAAGATTAGCAGATTGTTAACCTCAGCCAATCCTCTGGATTAAATACATATAAATATAAATTAACTAAATTCAGACAGGGAAGTTTCTTTTTTATTTTTAGGCAATTATTACGGCTGACTATGCAATCACACTGTGCAGCCGTGCTTGACATTGCCAGCATATTGGAAAATTCTGCACTTACAAAAGGAGCCCAAATCAAACCCTGTGACACAAACGATTAGGAAATGTTCATGTTGAATCCTGATTTTCCTGCTTTTTGACGCTGAGGACGGCGTTGGGATACAGTTTGGCTCTGGCCAAAGGTGAGTGGAACCACTGATCGAAGGGAAACAGCCTGTAACACAAGTCTTCTGGGACAGTCAGGGGTGGGGGGGGCTCTCTGATGTATGCGTAGGGGTCAGTGAATGAGGCGGATCAATGATGGCGGGTTCACACTCACTGCCACGAGCATGCTCCCACGATTTCCCCGCCACATGGTGTCCGTGTCCGTGATTGGTTCACCCATGCGCGCACGACGCAGCGCTCGGAGGTGTGCAATCTGCAGCCGGCCTGCGCTTGTTTCATTTCCTTCCATTCCTCCGTTGGCTCCTCTGTTAGCCTCCGAGCCGCTGCCCGTCCACTCCTCAGCGCCTCACTCGCCTCCTTCCTCCCTCCCTCCTTCATCTCCATACCGCCTCTGCACTCCCAGCGCTCTCATTTTGGGCCATGTGACTTTTTCTTCTTCATTTTCTTTCCATGTCTGTCGTGGCTGAGGACTCATTAACTCCTCTCACTCGCCCTCGTGTGCTTATTTGATGAGTTTTTTTTTCTTTTTTTCTAGGGATCTCGATTGGCTTCTGACTTGTAATGTAATTAAGGATTAGTTCCTCTACATAAAGTATCACATCGATATGCACATGAAGATGCAGTAGAATCCCCACTTAAAAGTGCATACGCTATGAACCGCTGCACACTGGCCTCGTTCCCGGCAGGCAGCGGCTGAGGACAATGGCCGCGCTGCGTTAGAAGTCACTGAAAGGAGCATTGGAAAAGAGCGAACTGCCGCCTGGTTGGTTGAGGCCTTCCGTTCTCCTGCTGCACGTCGTCACATACGGACGCTTGGTCAGCGACTCCAACAGCCTCTGAAGCGCCACTTAAAATGTCCTGCAACAGTTAAGCAACTCGACACGCACGTCTTTAAATGAGTCAAGGTGGATAAAAGAAAGGCCACGCGCCTTCCCTCGAACAAACACACACAAACACACACACACATGTTCTTCTCCGGGCATTTCCACAACAACGTCGGCGTGAGTACCGCCCCTCTCAGCTGGCGGTTCAACTCATTTGCACTTCATTTGCATGTTTCTAGAGCGACCGGCGGCATTTGGCTTTTACCACTGCCATGACCCCGTCTGCTTGTGTCTCCGTGCCTGTGTGCGTGTGTGTGTGTGTGTGTGCGTGTGTGTGTGTGTGTGCGCGCGTGCGGTTCTCACTTCATTCTCTCAACTCAACATCCGCTCATCGCTCTTTTTTCCGCCTCCCTCTCTCTCTCTGTTCCCGTTGCCGTGACGGCGTTTCACTTCCTCAGTCCAGCATTTTTCAGCTGCTGTTTTGAAAACACATCGCTTTGGCTTGGAGCGTCTTCCTCCTCCTCCTCCTCCTCCTCCTCCTCCTCCTCTTCATCCTTCGTCTCACCCGTTTGTAAACACTTTTTCGATCATTTCCTAGCACCCATGTGAAAGAAGCTGCCACTGTGAGTCTTTCATTGCTTGTGCAACAGTCACACTTGCAGGAGCTTGTCATCCATTTCCTAAACACAGCTGCTGTTAAGAACACGCGTGCACGTACACACGGCTATTGACACTGCATTGCAATGAGTCATGAAATACTGGAAACTACTGGCAGGCGTGCACAAAGCGACACGCGCACGTGCACACGGAGAGGCATTCAGGAGACGCTCACATAAACGAGCCACATTGGCAAAGACGTTCCCAAGTAGCTGTGAAATTAAACTTCTTTTTCAGAAACAGACACAAAAGCACTCACTTTTTTTCACTTCCAATTAAACAAGTTCTCTCTGAATGAGATTGGCATCACTCATTTGCTTCCTCCTCTCCACAACAAATTACACGCCAGCATCAACAAAGTGACAAAGTCACCTCCCATTCCTCTTTTTTTACAGCGGGGCGAGATTTACGAAGTTGGTCTGGAGAAAATATCTATTTTAACATAAGAGACACACTCTAAAACACTGAAACTCTTCATCCCTCCGAGGCGAAAGCCTGCGACAGATAATGATGTGAAAGAATAACGCAGCTCTCGTACGACTCTCCGACCTGATTGGCTGCGGTGTCGAAGGGCAGAAACTTTCACGGGCTTCATTACTGGCGAGCGAGAAATCAGACACCATCGCCAGTCGTGTCTTTGTGAGAACCGAACGTGTGCGTAAAGAACAGGATCCCCAATTATTAAGAGTCAACTCAAGTGTGCATGTGTGCATGGATGTGCATGGATGTGCATGAATGTGCGTGGACGTGCACGATGTGTGCTTGTGTGGAGGAAGCCTTCACGCTGGAGTCTGTTCGTGCTCACTCGCTCGCATTAGTGCCAAACAGAGAAGGGGCCATTGTGTGTGTGGGGAGGAAAAAAAAAATTAAAAATGTCATCTGACATTTTCAAATCCAGCCAGCGGAGAACAGAGAAAGTTTTATAGCAACAGATTAACTGTCCAGCAGAGATGACAGACAGAGAGGCAGACAGGCAGAGAGAGAGAGAGAGACAGACAGAAGGGGAAGAAAGCGCAGCGGGAGGGAGGGAGGGAGGGAGGGAGAGGCCTTCAGAGACGGAGAGAGAGAAGCGCATTCAGACCGAGCTCATTGATTGGAAGCGGTCGCAGGGGAGAGACGCGGTGCTGGGGGAGGACGGGAGACAGAGCGTCCACTGTAAGGAAACGGCTTCATAACACAGTTAAAGTCTGACAGAAAGAAAAGGAGCCCAAACAGACGAGCATTTTCATTTCCACGTACAAGCACTCGATGTTCTGTTCTGATAAACATCTTCCCGTGACAAGGGATTGTGAACAAGCGCCGCTCGGTCTCTCTAACACTCCGTACCTCCCACTTAGGGAGCTAATTCGTGACGGATTTGCCAAAAGCCCAAGAACCTTCTAAATAAAAGTAGAATACGTTGGTTGGATTTGCGAGGACGTGTTTATTGCATCTAAGATGTGTTTGGTAATTACTCAAGCAATTTGTGAAGGATTTAAATCACGTCGATAAAGCAGGTTTGAGTTCATTTGAAATGATGCGAAACAGATGGAGAGAGAAAAACATTCAGAAAGGTGATAAGTCACTCTGGGCGTTTTTTTTTAATTGTCAATAGGTTCAATCATTTTTACTATTGAATCCTGATAGCGCGGACAGAGTCTCCCTGCGTGGCATCGATGTCCAAATAGGATTAAAAAAGCCAGCGGATAACCGGCCGTGCTGCTGAGCTGCACGCTGCGACGCCAGATGTGTATTAATGCTGAAACGGCTTTTTGAAAGATTAATGACTAAGAGAAAACACGCGATGCAAATATAGACTCGAGTAGATGGGAGTATAGGAGAGCGGGAGGAAGATAAAAGTGTGGTTTGTCCAGCGTGTGCGGTCCACGTCCCGGCTGACGGAGACATGTAACTACGGACAGAGGAAGACGAAGAGGACGATAATGAGACACTCGGCGGGGAGCAAAAGGGCTCCGGTGACCCTGTGACCTCGTGACAATGCGACTAATGGCCGCGAAGCACACGCGAAACAACTCACTACCGTCCTCCAAAAGACAAATGAAGAGACACGGACGTCAGAGTGTGACCTAAAGCCGAGTTTATGCCTCTGCGCGTTCGGAGAAACGCAAGGACTCGCAAGCGCCCCTTGCGTGTCCCTTGCGTAGAGTCCTTCCCCCCCTTGCGTCCTTGCGGGTGTCGACCAATTTTTCCAACCCTTGCGTCTACGGATACGCAAGCCGCAGGGCTGTGATTGGTCTGCTTACGACATCCTTGCCAGAGTCTCGGATTTCCGGTTTCATACGAGAGAATGAATCAGATCTAAGAGCTTTTGTCTGAAGAAATCCGTAAATATGACCACTTAGAAACACACGCGTCATTGGCGGACTATAAAGACGTTGGGAGGGGCTCCAATTCATGGACGTAGATCTCCGCAAAAGTCGGTTTTGCCGGTCGAGGGGGCGTTAAAGTTGTGGCGGAAATACGGGACAAATATGTCCATGAAAAGAGAGGAAGAAAAGCAGCAGTGTTGATGCGCGGGGCAAAAAAGTCTCTGATAAATTAATAAACAAACCAACGACTTCCACTTCCAAGACGGCACTCTCCAGGTCGTCTTCGACAATAAACGTGACTCCGCCTGGTGGTGAATTGCTTTGCAACACACGCAAGACTTTAGAACCATGAATTGAAACGAGTCCGTCAACGCAACACGCAAACGCAAAAGGAGACGCCGGCGCAGAAGCATGCGCCGGCCTTAAGGCAAACCCCCCCCCCCCGTCTGTGCGGCGGCAGATGGTGGAGAAAACGCTACAGCGCTTAATCCACTTTGTGTTAAATCATCGTGTCGTAATTACCCGCGTACATCGCATTCCGTCGCTGACAGATGTCGACGTGAAGACGAGCGACGGCGTCTTCCGGCACCTGGAGTCCAGGATGGAAGGAGGCGGGGCCACGCCAGACGCCTCGCGGAGGTCAGAGGTCACCGAAAGACGGGACGTGAGCCATTTCAACCGCTGGACGGAGTAGAAGGAGAGGCGATGAAGGCTCGACGTGCCGGGTGCAGAAGGCGGCCTGTCAGTGTTAAACTAATGGAACCATGCGGGAGGATTGAGATTAATAAAAATGATTGATGAGCCCCCCCCAAAAAAGAAACCCTCTGAGGTGGCCTCTTTTTCCTCACGGTCGTATTTTCTCTCGACCAATTCATCTCTCCGTCTCTTTTCTCTCTTTATCTTTGTCACGTCGCTGCCTCTCCTCCCTCCTGTCGGTGTCAGTCAGGGACGCCTCGCTCATCGCCCGCGCTCACAAACACGCCGCCAGCGTCGCCGCCGCCTCGCAAACGCGAAGCTCCTCCCACTCCACAACTTTCTACTTCAGTCTTTTACCCCGTTCTCTCTCTTTGCTTTTGTCACCCCCCTTTTACTCTTGGGAGGCAATTACGGTTTTCCCCCTGCATTCAAACTAATTAACTACACAAATAAATAAAGCATTGTGTGTGTGTGTGTGTGTGTGTGTGTGTGTTGAATATATAAATAGTAATATGGCACAGATTCAGGCGGAGCTAAAACCCGCTAGAGGCCCCCTGAAAAAGGGGAAAGCGTGTGCGTGCATACTCCCACTCATGCAAATAACACACACACACGTCGTCACGGCGGTTCAGTATGGATTAGCAGTGTGCGTCCTGTGCACGTCTCTGACTATCTGCATTGAATAGGTAAGGAGTACACACATATACACACTGCATCTAACGGCGCGCTGGTAGGAAATAACGCGACCTCATTGCCGAGCTGTAAGTATAATCACACCGACGTTGAACTGGGTTTCAAACGGCTGAACGCAAACGCAGATGCAGGTTGATCTCTGACGTGTGCGCCGTGAGCGCACACAGAATCACGCCGCTCATCCGGGCCGAGGCACGAAAAACCCACCTGACACGCAGAGAGGGTGGGCTTTTATTTCCCTCATCAGCCAACGCATAACAAGAATATATATAACACCCCCCCACACATATATATGTATATACACACACACAGGTAACACAAACAGGACTAACACACTTTTCTTACGCACAGACTTGCACACACACAAGGGGAGCCGCACAAGTAATTTGTGATTCATTGATTCCTCCAGGGGAGCACAGGGTTACTCTTAGTAATAGCACTGTCTCTCTGCAGCCAAATGGAACGTCGGCACACACACACACGCACACGCACACACAGCACACACACACACACAGCACGTACACACACACGTTGCACCGCGGTGTCGAGGGGAACGTGTCCCATTTTTTAATAACAAAAAAAGCTCAGGGGAGCCGCGTGTGTTGATATCTAAATGACACTTACAGGTTGATGTGGCACGGAAAATAACAAAGGGGGGGGGGGAGGATGGGAGAAGGGGGGGGGGCACGCGGGGGATTCAGGCAGCAACGAGGAGCTGATTAAAGTGCCTGACAGAAAAGCTGGCGGAGCTGCACCGGGGAAACGCCGCGTGGTCACATGGCGTCTAAAACAACAGTCCGACGTCAAACGGAGAATCCAGTACGTCAACGTGGAGCCGAGTGCAAACCTTCCAGACTATAACGCACGTTCATCTGCGACTCGAGGCGCAGCTAATGAGTGGGCCGAGCGGACGGCTTCGGCGTGATTGATCGCCCTCGGACGAGATAGCTGCTGCATCCCGTGATTGTGAAAAGCAGCACGCGGCGAAGGCAGGAAACCCAGCCAGGAAATGAGGTAAAAAGTCCCATCAGTCACAGTCGCCCGGTGACCGGACAACAAGAAGTGATGACTCAATTTGACATTTTAATACTTCATTGGGTAACTCTGCTCATCGCGCGGTTCATCGCCGCAGCAGGGCCCGTTGCTGGTTGACCCTGTTGTCTCTTCATTGGGCAGAAGGCTCAGTAGATGCACAGATACTACACACGCTGTCCTGCGCCGCGTCGGGCACCTAATCATGTTTCTTGCTCGAGAGAATGAAATGCATCGCCGATGTCAAAGCAGGCGATTAGAACATCTACAGTGTGCGTCTGCGCACAACAGGAAGAGGGATGCAGCCGGGGCTTTGCTCGGCGGTGACCATGCGTATCACTCGCGTCTGATTACAAGGGAGGGAGGGAGCGACGCGGGAGCCGGAGTGATGGACGGGGTGAAGTGAAGCAGGAAAGAGGGAATAAAATGAGAGAATATAGAGGAGAGGAAAGGCTCTCAGTGAATGTGTGTGTGTGTGTGTGTTCTTCTTAGAAACAGGTAGTAAAATCATTAGGCACGGGAAGAGTGGAGATCCGGACCGCTGCGTTTTCATGAACACACACACACACACACACACACACACTGGAATTACCCACATTCCTGCCAGTAGGGCTAATAATATTAAAAATGCATTTCATAGAGGGACACATATACACAGCAACCACTTAGCCCCGTCCTCTCCTCTCGTCTGCCCCCACCCCCCCCCTCCCAATCATACACATCTCCATGGAGACTGCCGCTTGGCAACAGCTGGAGGACAGGCGGTTGTCGCCCGACGGAGTGATGTCACCGGCCCCGCCCTCTGAGGACGCCGCTGGTCCCCTTCAATGACGGACTGTTCTTCTGCAGATGTGTTTGTTCGTCCCTCTCTCGTTCAGCGTCCGTCTCCGTCCTCTGTCCTGTTGTCTCTCGCTCAGCCTCACTCAAGCTCCGATGCCTCTGAACACGATTATTGTAAAGATTCCAAACGCATCGCCTGTGTGCGTCTATGTTTTGATTAAAACAGCCGAGGTTACGTTTCTTTACGATCACATGAGCAGTAGTGAGGACGTTTACTTAACTCGAGTAGAAGATTACGGGCAGATTAACAGGCTCAAGAAAAGCAGTGGAGAGTTTGGGTGAAAAACATCCCGAGACTGAGGAAATGAAGTATAAAATGTAAATGTCTGACGCATCACGCTACCCACTGAACTCCCTCTCGTACACCTGTGGAGGACGCGGTTCCACTCGATAAAATGCGCCTGCACTCGTGTGCTTCCTCCCACTCTGCATTCGGCCCGTCGGTCTCCTCCATGTTCCAATCCCACCCCCCACTTCGTCATGTCACCCACCTCCCTCCCACCGCCTCCCTGCAGCTGTCCGATCGAACCAGGCACACACACACACACACACACACACACACACACACACACACACACACACACACACACACACACACACACAGCTGGACGTTCACTCCCAGGTCTCGAAGCGTTTCATCAACCCTTCAGCGCTGCACGTCTCTCCCTTAGTTTAACCTCCATCTGATCCTAATCTCCAGCCTGAAACAGAGTCAGAACCCCGACACGTGTTCCCGACGTCAGCAACACACACATTTCTCTCCTTCGCCGCGGTCGGCCGGTGACCCGAGGAGAAGGAAGGAAGGAAGGAAGGCAAGGAGACAAAGAAGTGAAGGCGGAGCAGAGGAACAGGCATGTGACAGGAGGCGACGAGGCGAGACGGAGTGGTCCCGCCTCAGCTAGCGCGCTAACGCGACGTGAAACACGCGGCGCGGGGACCAGACTTAATTAACAGGGCGGCCCCCGGAGCCCGTGGCTAGGCTAATGCCAAACGCATAATGAAGGAACGGACACGGGGAGCTAATGCTAGTGGGAGCGAAGAGATCGGTGCTAAATGACTTGTGAATTAAGTAACTAATGTCCTGGTCTCTGTTCTGGGAGAACACATGCGGGCAGATGCTGCTGGCAAAATCCTACACAGGCCGATTCCACGCAAACGTGCTCAAATAAAATGAAGCAATTTAGTACCCCTCAAATGTATTCCAATCCAATATTTCCAATAGTGCAGAGAGTCCTTTCAAACGGCCATTAGGCTGCGGAAGGGAATTAAAGACGAGTAAATGGGAACTCGTACGTAGCGGTTTGGTGTCTAGTTAAACTCCTCGGTTCTCCTTTAATCCTGGATTCAACCTTCTGTCCTCGTGCATGGAGGTTCCGCGGCGCGCGACGGATGCAACGCTGGGCCGCGAGCACCGCTGAGCAAACAGAGAGGCCGAGTGTAGATCAGGCCGAAGCTCCACGCGGGATTTGCATGATGTCCTACGTGTGTGTGTGTGTGTCTGTGTGTGTGTGTGCGCGTGTTTGTGTAGCGAGGCCTCCAGGATTAAACGGCGACTGAATCCTCGGCCTTCGCTGACACTCCACTCGTCCCGTTTTCCCCCTCGGTCTGCTCCGCTTCCATCTAATCTGTCCCTCCTCCTCCTCCTCCTCCTCCTCCTCAGGTCTCGTCCTTCCTTCCACTCCATTTGTTTTCTCCCCCGTTCGTCTCCCTTCTTTCTCCTCCTCTCGCTCTCTCTCTCCCCTTTTCCCTTCTGGCTGCTTTGCAGATCCAAATAGCCTGACACAAATTAACAGAAACACCCCCCCCCCCACACACACACACACACACCCTTTCTCTGGGCTGCTGCTAATGGTGCAGTCGGACGATTGATTGCCTCCCATCACCAACATTGGTTATATGTAGATAACGGCGCAAACAATCAGGTGCGAATAACAAATACACACAAAAGCACGTGAACAATCATCCGTTTGTTTCAGACACAAACAAACAGCCGCCATTTGCATCTTTTTCCATTTCTGCTGTCAAACAGCTGAACGGGCGAAAAAACAATTCAATCAAAGTGCATGAAAGTCATCTGCTCATCACGTTGCTGTTTTCTAATGGAACAGTCTTCATGTTACAGTTTTGAGAGTTTTTTTTTTAGTTTTAGGCAGCCGAAAGACGTGTAATTAACTCTCCCAGCAGAGTGCGTGTGTGTGTGTGTGTGTGTGTGTGTGTGTGTGTGTGTGTGTGTGTGTGTGTGTGTGCGTGTTAATCTGGTCATGTAGCCGGCCTGTGTGTACAGGCGATGCTCGAGGAGCTCATTGCCGCCGTCTCTTTCGGCCCGTCGGGGTGTGTGGTCACGTCCCGTTGTTTATGAACCGATTACCGATTACGTTTGTTCTGTTGTTAGTGATGTTTTTTTGTTTTTCCTCTTCTCCCACCTTAACACTCAAAAGTACAATGACTGAATTAGTGTTTGTCGGCATGCTGAGCAGTATGAGGGACTCAAAGCACAGAAACACACACACACACACACACACAAAATGGCCTTCATGAAATATTTTTCCGATTCCATTTGTGTGGAACAAAACGCCTCGCTGTCTCCCGTCGCCCTGCCGCTCTGATCCGTCCTCTCCTCCCTCTTTCGCTTCGCTGTCTGACTGTCTTGACAAGAAGACTGACGGATACACAATGACAAGTCCACCCCCAGTGCGCCTATTCAAAGGCCACACACACACACACACACACACACACACACACACACAGAATACACACGACTGCAGCTCGAGCTTCAAGGTAGACTATGAAGGTCTGAGGCAGATTTGACAAAGAGGCCCAACGATGATTCCGGGTCCATCAAACGCACTGAAAGCAGAACCCATCGCGTGCACAAACATCCCCACACACACACACACACACACACACACACACAGACACACACAGCATGTGTCCGGACTGAAGAAGCAGGATGAGCGCTGGGGGGCAACAGCTTCACAAAGTGACCAACACGACTCACCAGCACCTTGTACTGCTTTGAACCTGCCATGAAAACATTCGGAACATCTGGCCGAGTCGTAGAACCAAAAAAACAAAGACCAAAACAGGATTGACGGTTGCATCATATTTCAACGTTTCCGCAGCATTGAGGGTCGCATCGGTGCCCCCCGCCCCCCCCTCCCCCACACGCAGAACTGCACCGTTATTGGTCAATTTGTGACGTGATGCAGAGAAGGAATGCGCTCGGGATGGCGCTGGTGATGCTTAAAGTGACGCCATCGCCTGGCGGCGTGAGCGCCGTGCTCGTGCAAGAGATCCGCTGCTCCGCGTTGCATTTTAAGTGCAGAATCGCAGCAACCCGGCCGCACCAAAGCTAATGCAAGCGGCGAGCTTCCAGAGTCATTATTGGCCCACGTCCTGTTATGCAGGAATCTCATTTACTGTTGTACTCGAGTCTGCCAGTAGCTATCGAGTAGCAAAGTAATTGATGAGGCAGCGCCGGGCGGATCCGTGGGGACGTTGACAACTGTGTTGTGCTCTCTGTTAAACAGTATGCAAATCGCAGCTACGTGTGTTTTTAGCAGCGCCGCCGCCACCGGTACCATTACCGCCTCTGCCATCTCTCCTCCTTCTCATTGGACGGAATCGAGCAGCAGGAAAAACAAAAAAAAGAGGAAGCGATTCGTCCTAAAGAGGCTTTTTGTGAAAACGATCCAAAAACGACTCCTTTGAAACAATTACCACTAAGCAATCTAATCACGCTGAGAGAGTCGTATATACGAGTGTATCAAAGCGCGTTCCCCACGCAGAGGCCTTTCAAAGGGAAGTCATGCATTACAACGCAATAAAACGCAAAGACACACAATGAGGCGATAACCATAAAAGAGACGTGAGATGGTTCACTGTTGGTATTCAGGGGAACGGAACCCTGAGCCGCCGTCTATTCTCTTTCCCGGGTTTTTTTTGGGGGGGCGGGGGGGCGGAGTCTAGCAACGGCACAATACATGAGCCAAAGATTAAGATCAATTAATTGATTTTTTTCTGGTAGAGTCGAGGAAAGACCATTAAAGCACTCAAACCTGTCGGGAAATTAAAGCATGGATTTGTTTCTTTAAGCCGCGCCCGACATGAAATCACCCGATGGCTGCAGTGCTTTTAAAATGGTATGAAGCTTTTATTATTGGCATTGATGTGGCTACGTTTGGCTAAGTTTGTCGGAGGCAGAAAAAAAGCACCAACTCTAAGCATTCCCTCTTACGAGGAGCGAAGCTGCGTTAAGCCGAGAAGAAGTTGAGTTTCCCTCCATGCGTCCGCGGAGACGAGGTCACACCGACTCGGCCGACAGGCTGCTCCTGCTCAGGGCCTCAGCGTGTGGCGACATCAGGCTGAATACAAGAGGCGCTAAGTGCAGCCCCCCCCGGGAGAAGCACAGGGACATTGTGTCACTTATTCTCACAAGGACACACACGTGCAGACACACACGTGCAGACGCACACATGCAGACGCACACATGCAGACGCACACATGCCCACGAAAGCGCACAACCCACTGAGCGCGGCTCTCCCCGCTGGATCCTCCCGTAACCTGCCGGCCTGCCTCTGCCTCTCCTCCGGGGTCAGAGGTCGCCGCCGTCCCAGTCCAACAGCAGGTAGAGGAAGGAAAAGCTCTATTCTGACGCCGAGGAGGGGGGGGGGGGGTTATTCTCCTGCATGATATTCAGAAGCCGCCGAATCAGTTCCAACGCGTCACAATCTCTGAAGGGATAATTAATCAGAGCCTGATGCATTAAACATGAAGTGCGCCTTCCTTGATACGCAGCGCGGCTCCATTTTGCCTCTCGTTGTTTAACGCCGTGGCAGCAGACGCATTTCCTTCAGCTGCAGGTGAAATAAGACGTTCAGAAGAGGCCGTTTGCGTCGGGCTGATTGACAGGTTTCCCTTTCCTCTGGTTGCCGGGTGTCGTTTCAGCCGGTCGGAGCTTTTCCTCCGCCCACGGGCCGGCGGAGGGATTGAAGGTCATTCTGTGAGCTGCACTTTCAATGTGGAGGCACGCTACGCAGCCGAGTGTCTGCGTCCCGCCCCCCCCATCAAAACGATCAACAGCATCAACAGCTCGCTGTGCACCGACTTCAGGCCGCCTTCGTTTGCTTTTGTGGAGCTTTCAGCCGATTGACAGCAGCAGCAGCAGCAGCAGGTTTGAACCTCGGCTTTTAAGCAAAACGGCCTGGAAAAGAAATCTCAAGAAAAACTGAAGTGACCAAACTAAACGGGTCATTACGGTTTGCGTTGCAGTGCGACTTCTGTTTACTTAAAACATAATTCCATAATTCATATAAATGTCATTCCATGTGGTGGCGTGCTGAGCTGTGCTAAATTGTGCACGACCATCTCCCCAAGTGCCTTTTAATCACTCTATTTAATTAGTGCTCATCCCTTTGGACTCGTTGGGTGTCTCGACTTTTTGTTGCACGAGCACAATGCGCCCTTGTAGCATGGAGTCATTTTCCGCGCTCGCAAGTGAAGCAAAGAGCAATTAACCCTAATTCGGATTCGTTTCATTTAATTGTCGAGGTAAACATACAGCCACGAGTGGATCTCTCGTCGGAGGCGGCATGAGACCAGAGGGAAGGAGACAAGGGGACAAAAGGACGGCGGGACGGAGAATCCGGCTGCACTAACAAGTCAAGAAGAAACAAGGAGGGCAAGAAGAATGAAAACAAGGGGCCAACAAAACTAAATAAGAGAGAGGAAGAAAAAAAATGAAACAAGCCGAGGGATTAGCTAAAGAAAAGCCTGCAAACAAAGAAGCGAGGAACCTCAGGAGATGAGGAAAGGGAGCGATGAGGAAAGGGAGCCATGAGGAAAGGGAGTGATGAGGAAAGGGAGTGATGAGGAAAGGGGGCGATGAGGAAAGGGGGCGATGAGGAAAGGGGGCGATGAGGAAAGGGAGCGATGAGGAAAGGGAGCGATGAGGAAAGGGGGCGATGAGGAAAGGGAGCCATGAGGAAAGGGAGCCATGAGGAAAGGGAGCGATGAGGAAAGGGAGCGATGAGGAAAGGGGGCGATGAGGAAAGGGAGCCATGAGGAAAGGGAGCCATGAGGAAAGGGAGCCATGAGGAAAGGGAGCCATGAGGAAAGGGAGCGATGAGGAAAGGGGGCGATGAGGAAAGGGAGCCATGAGGAAAGGGAGCCATGAGGAAAGGGAGCCATGAGGAAAGGGAGCCATGAGGAAAGGGGGCGATGAGGGACCACAGAGAGGCAGTGTGAGATGCTGCAGGAGGTCACTCCGCGCTCTTATTGTCTGCACAAGACAATCATGGCTCACAGCGAGTCTGGTGGTGTGATGTGATGTGTAAACATCTGTGTGCGTGTGTGTGTGTGTGTCTGTGTGTGTCTGCGCTAACAGCGTCTTTCTCATCGCTACCAGGAATAGCGGGCGCGAGGTCGCGCAGCGGGGTGAAGGCCGAGGAGCAATGTGGTGTGTAGCGGACGCAGACACACGAGAGACACTTGTCGTTTACGGGGAACGCGTTGGATCGCCGGCACTCAGGAGATCCAAGTGGAAGCAGCAGGGCGAACACGTTGTTTGCCTTTAGTGGCATAAATGGTAAAGAAACGGGTTGAAATGTTTAACTGCGGTTGAATTGTGTTGCCTGTGATGAAGTGAGAGAAAGTCAATGGCAAAGAGGAGAATTTACCGGCCTCGTGTATATTTCAAATAAAAAGCCTCCCCGAGGGAGCAGGGAGGCGATGATTCGGTGCCTGTGAGCCGGGAGGGACGGGAGGCAGGGGAGGGACGGGAGGCAGGGGAGGCAGGGGAGGGGAGGGACGGGCTCTGAGACAAAGACGCTGGTCAATGCGTCTGCCACACGGACAGCAGCCCTCACCTAAACAAACGTCTGCACCGCCGCCAGGCTCAATAGGACTTAACGTTCAGAAGATGATGTCATTTGAAGTTAACTAGCTAATTAACCTGAGATATAAAAAGATCACAAGAAGAACGGCTACACTGAAACACCGTTCTCGTTTCCAGATGCATAATGTAACACTTTCAGCTTGATTCCTCTGTGAAAGCAGAGTGAGGTGTGCAACGGTCAAGCATCTCACCAAATATGGAAAAAAACAACATTGTATTGTATTTCCCCCCCAAAGGCAGAGCGGGAGATGTGAGACACGCAGACGCTGCTGGAAGCCGGATTGATTAATTAAAGATCTTTATCTGACGGAAGGAGAGGCGATCGGACAAAGTGAGACGCACAGCAGTGCAGCAACAGCAGACCAACATGAAGAGGTGGACGGACAGAGAGATAGAGAGGAAAAAAGAAAGGTGTGGAAATGAGGTGGTGGGGGGGGGCAGAGGGGAGAGGAGAGGAGGGAGGAAACGAGGAGACGTGTGAGGGCGAAGGAATCAAGCTGTAATTAACGGAGGAGACTACCATCATATTCCTCCTTCCGCCCATGCAGCCCACCTCCTTATCCCCATCAGCACGGCACATTGAGTCTCCACTGTCTCTCTGTCTGCATTAAAGTAAGCTGCTGTGCTTCGATGGTCAACGACGCTCCTCATCTCTACGACAGTCGTCCCCATCGTTGCTGTGTGCAGTATTTCTATTTGTTCTCACAAACGCTCGTAGTGCGCTCGGTGTAACGAAAGCTGCTGATTAAGTTGCTCTCCGCCCTCAGTCGGCTGGTCAATGAACGTCTTTGCGAGTGGACGGGTAACAGGTCACGGAGAAGGAGACGTTTGGATGCAAAGAGCCGGAGACAAAAAGTCACCAGCTGTTCACCGGTTGACCTCAGGTTGTCTCACTTCTCTTGTTTCTATCTGCACATCAAAAACATCCAGCGTTTGCTCTTCATCTTCCTTTTCCCCTTTTTTCCCTGTTCTCGTTCTGCCATCAATCAGCCCCCCCTGCTCCCCCCGCTCATTACAGTCCTCTCTCATCATTTCACCCTCTCTGTCTCTCCAAGCGCTTTCAGCCAGGAGCCATTTCTTCTCGCCCATCTGCAGCGCTCGCTCCTTCTCTCCTTCCTCCCTGCTCTTCCTCCGAGGCCGTGACAGACGATGATGTTCAAACAGTCATTTAGTAAATCAAAGGCTGTTTAGTGATGGCGTCGCAAAGCAGAAGGACGAGTAGCAGAAGAAATGAAAATCCCCGTCACAATATCCCAGATGCTGATTTTGGCTCACCTCCCTTCCCTCCCTTCCTCCTTGTCTTTCCTTCCCTCCTTGCAGCGGGGAGGGGAGGGGGGCGGGGGGGGGGGGGGGGGGGGGGGGGTGCCAGGTCTCATTAGAAGATGTTGGCCGACCTCGCCGCCTCAGCTGAGGATCGCCCGCTGTCTTTTCACCCGTCCCAAAAACCAAACACACGACAACCTCCCCGTGTGCGCGCACACACACACACACACACACACACACAAGCACACACACACACACACACACACACATCCCTCCGTGCACCCCGGGACCCGCGGCGCTCAGCGAGTGCACCACCAGCGACCCGGTCCTCCGCCTCTCTCCTCACTGCGGGCCAAGGTCGGGCTGCGTGTAATCTGATTACACAGGCGCAACACAAACACACCACGTCGAACCATTACGGCCTTTTTTTGTTATTTTTCGTTTTCGGGCTTCCTCTCATGCATCCTGTTCCACTTTGCTGTGCAAAGGGGTCGCAGTGGCTTCAGGACGGGCCAACAGGAAGCCCTTTTGCTGCAGCGCCGTGCAGACGTGAGGCCTTCAGAGACGCGGTGATGAGCGGCGAGGGATCCAGAGAGCGGCGCTGTCTTAATAGCTGTATTGTAACGTGCTGTGTTTATGGGATGGATCCAATCAGCCACGACGGGTCACAGAGGCCCAGAGCCTCCGACAGGCAACAGGAACCTTTTTTTCGGGCAGGTACCAGCACGTCCCGCCTGTCTCCCGCGGACCGCAATTCCAGTTGATTTCTACTGCTCTGCATTGTAACCATGGCAACCGCTCGCCGGGCTCCTTCGACACGGCGTCTGATCCAAAACAAAACGCCTTTTTAATTTTTCAGATGAATACGCGTTTAAAAAAGCGTCGGACTGCACCGCACGCCGCTGCAGCAGAAGCACACGCGACGGTTCTTCTCATTTCCTTTCAAACATTCATTTTGAAAACACGACGGGAGAGTTCGCTGGTGCCTCGCATCACTTTGAACCCGCGCCCCCCCCCACCAGCAGCCCGTAATTGCTGCTCAATTGATTCGTCGAAGCGCTGACAGGAGTTGCCATGGCAATCTGTACTCAAACATAAACCGCTTTGGGAAACGTGCATACGTTTGATGCGGAAGGGCTTCTGGTAGCTCGCGGGGCCTCAGTCACCGCTCAGGCTTGGAGTCAAAGGTGACTCACGTCGTGTCCTTCAGGAAAGGAGAACCGGGGCTTTCCTTCGTTACATGCATCTCAGTTTGTTATGCATTGAGCCCCTGCTGGTGTGACCTTCCCTTTGCATGTTAGCACCCATTCATTTCAGAAGAGATTAGCATCGGAGGCTACGTGGCTGCAGAAGTCTGCTCTCCACATGTCACAGCGGCCTGCGAGCTGATTGTGATTGTAACGGACGTGCTGCTGTTTGGCAGACCGGCGCGGTTCGGGCCCTGTGACGCCGTCTGAACCCGAGGAGCGGGCGGCGGCTCTTTGATGGCGTCCCTCGAGCCGCCGCCGTCGTCACGCCGAACCCAGATTCTAACAGCGTGGAGCCGCGTGAATGCGAGGATTTGTGCAGCGTGTGCGAGCGTGAAGCAGAGAGAGAGGGGGAAAGAGAGGGAGCGCGAGCGGGAAGCTGACAAAAGGTTAGGGCTAAAGCGCATCTCTAAATTTGGCATGAGCTCAGATCAAAGGAGTGCGAAGGTGGAGGAAGAGGAAGAGGAGGGGCAACGACACCCGAGCAACAAAGCCCCGGAGTTCGCTGCTCCGCACTCCGTCTTTTCTTTCATTCTTTTCACCCTTCTTTCAGAGCAGCGCGGCCGCATGTGAGGATGCATCCTTTGTCTCTTCATCTCAGTGTTTCCTGAAGCAAGATCACGTCGAGAGACAAAGAGGACGACCGCGACACGACGACTCTTTTCTCTCCGTCAGCTCTCTCCCCTTCACACCTTTATGCCCCACATCCACATCCCGACTCCCGAATGGTTATGTAATGCATCCCAGTACTGCCCCCCCCCCCCCCCCTCTCGCTCTGCGGCTCACGCTCTCTATAGGGTGGAACAAATGGAGATGACTCGGCCTAATGCTGAGTTAGGCCCCTCGTTGCACCGGCAAAGCTACTGCTTTAACCAGGCCGCTGATCCACACACACACACACACACACACACGCACACACACACACACTTGAAAGGGAACAATTTAGCTGCTTTTCTTGAGCACGTATGCACAGCACTAGAGCATTTCTTGCATCCTTTCATGCACGAGTGACGAGTGTCTCCAAAAGCGTCATTTTGGTTTCATAACATTTTGGGTCCCATTTTTTGTAGTTCTGGCCCATTGATGCCCAACATCAAAGTCTCTAATGGTAAGAAGCACTCAAAGGATCTCACACACTGTGGAAGTACTGGAACTACTGGCCGACTGGATGCAGGACTGCACGTGCGCACTCGCTGCTCCTGCACGTGCGCACTCGCTGCTCCTGCACGGCGCATCCCACTGTTCTCCTTGTTTTTATAGAAATGTAAAATATATCAACGTGAAACTGGAGGAAACCCAAGTTGTCACAAACTCTCTGAGCTCTCATCATCACCTCCAGCACCGATGCTCTTTGTTTCTGCTCTCCTAACACAACTAACTGCAAGTGTAGGGAAAAGGCGCACACACACACACAGACACACACACGTTACAGCACAATGAGGCATTAGCAGAACTCTTGTCCTTCAATCAGCCAATTAACCTGCAGCACAGTAGAACTAAACATTTGGCATTTGCCACCGAGGCAGCAACCTTCCAGTGATAATTAGTCTTTGTAAGAGAGCAGTCACTACAAACGTACAAATACACACGCACAGACACGCACAGACACGCACTCCCCCAGCGCTGCTTCCATCACACATCATGTTGGAGACAGTGGAGGACGTAGTTCCTGCATAATCAATTATTTAATGCCGAAGAGCTCTTGCAGAAAAAAAGGCCGGGTCACATGCGCCTGTGATTTTTCCGCCTTGTGAGCAGTGTGGGAGAAAGGGGGGGAGGGAGGGGGCGGCGGGGGGGGGGGCGGGGAGGGGAGGGGCTCGCAGAAGAACACTGATTGAGAAAAGAAAATGCAGCCAGATGAAAAAGGAAAATGAGGAAAAGAGAGAAAGGCTGATGGAGAGTTTGAGTAAATTGGCGGGGCCGCTTCGGGAGTCACGCTCTGGGGGGGGAGGAGCGGGAGGGGGTTATGGGGGGGCGGGAGGGAGGGAGGAGCAGGAGGCAGAGGCTAGGGGAGTCGAGGCAGCAACAAGCGGCTGTTAGCGGGTAAACGACTGTCACTTGCTGGGGGGAGATAAACAGCTTTGACACCTCCGCACTCCTCCTTTCTACTCCTGTCCCTTCTTTTCTTTGACTCTGACAACCCTTCAAAGAGGAATCACTTCCCTCTCCCCCTCCCCCCCCTACTACCCTCTCCTCCCCCCCTCGGCCTCGCGCTGTGCGACAAACGGCGCGCGGTGGAGAACAAAAGACCGAGCGACGGCAGCAAAGGCCCCGTTTTCCAATTTCCACGCGCCGCCTTTCTGTTCCTCACATGCCGCGGCCTGCTGGGGAGATTAGGTGATGGAGAAGAAGGGAGGAGGGAGGGAGGGAGGGAGGGAGGGAGGAGGAGAGAAGGGAGCAGAAAAGAGAAGAGCGTCAACGGCGCAAAAGAGGAGGATCAGAAAGCGGTGGGACGCGGCGACGGAGATGAAAGGGACGACTTAAAGGACAACGCGCGTCGAGGAAACGAGGCCTGTGATCAGCTGTCACTCCGGATCACGAGCACTCAAACAGAACCAGAACCAAGCGCTCCCACCACTCGCTGCGGACCGGACCCCCCCCCCCCCCCCCCCCCCGCCCCCCCGTGCCGCTTACCCGTGAAGCAACGGGTAAAACAGGCGAGGATCTAACAAACAGAATGGATTTTTAATCGATGGAGCCTTTGGAATTAAGTAAATATACGGGGCCCTGTTCTTCATCAGGCCATTGTGACGTTTGCCCCCTCCCTCCCCCACTCCTCCCCCAGGGGCCCCATTGAGCTCTGGAACAACACCAAGGGCAAAATGATATGCATTCATAGATATACAGAAGTATGCTGTTATAATAAAAGTGTATTTGGGGCAAAGGGTTGATTAGGAGGAAGATGAAGGGGGAGTTTAGAGGAAGAGGAGAGGAGAGCGAGGGATTAAAAGAGGAAAAGAAACCGAGGCGCTTTTTAAAGATGACGAGAAACAAAGTTGGTGGTTGAAAGGCGGGGAGGGGGGGGGGGGGGGGGCAGCAGGAAACGGGGGGTGAGAAGGGGATCAAAGGCAGCGGAAGAGAGGAGGAGGTGTGGAACACAGACAGAGAAAGGGGGGGTGTTGTGCTTTAATCTGTGTAGAATAGAACAGGATTTATACATCCAACGTGAGAGGCAGGGGAGATGGAGAGATTAGTGCGGGGGTGGGGGGGGGGTGAGGGAGGGCGGATGCATGAGAGGAGCAGAAAGTGAAGGAGAGCGGAGATGAGAGTGATGGAGCAGAGGAGGTGAGAAACTGTAGAAGAAATGAATATGTCGCCCCGCCATGTTATCATCTCGTGTGACGGACAGCAGCGAGGGAGGAGGACGAGACGGCGGAGGGTGGGAGGGGGGGGGGGAGGAAAGGAGGAGGTGGAGGAGAAGGACGCAACGAGACTTGAGAAGATAAGGGAAAAAGAATAAAGGCTAAAAAAACCAAGCAGCACATATCAGGCTGCGTTTATGGGGTGGAGAGGGGGGGGGGGGGGGGCGTAATACAACGGACCATATTGCAGCATTTGAACATGATGAAAGTGTGGTTTGGCATTGTGTCTAGCAAATACAACTGTCATTGCCTCGAGCATTTAGGAGCGTATACGGCGTCGTATTTTGCCGCCGTGTGTGTATTTCTATTTGTGCATTTTGGGAACAGAGTGACACACAAAAGATGCATCTTGACATCTTATCTCTAATCTCGTGACAGCTCTCCATCGATTCCCTCGGCTCCACCTGACGCCGTCTCCGCCCCTGCGGTGCTCACAGGAACGGCGAAATCCAACAATTATTACCGATTATTCCTTTCGCTCCACCTGTGCAAAGCGCCATGGCAACCGGCAAGTCGCAATGAGTGATTGACACACGCCCACACGTGTTTTTATGGGGTGGAATAGTTGTGAAAACGGGACAATCGTTTGCGTATTCTATTATATTGGTGGAATCAAGAGGCCCGGGGGACACGCCGGGACCATCCGGGGGACACGCCGGGACGTCCGGTCTCCGTAAAACATGAGGATGTGCGAACTGACCGAACTGAGGGTCTGACTCGTTCACACGAGGGGGGAGGCACAGTAGCAAAGACGCACACACACACACACACAACTAATCAACAGGGTTTGAAATCCTTGATGTCTCTCTCTCTCTCTCTCTCCTCATCCTCTTTTCCTCCCTTTCTTCTCCCACGCTGCCCGAGGGAATGAGACGGCCCGAGGCGGAGCGAGGAGGGCCGGAGGTTAGGCGGGGGTTAATTCAGTCTTTTAAACAGGACAAAATGGATTACCAGCCCGGCAGAGCAGGCAGCCACTCTCAGAATTAAAAAAAGGACACGCCTCAAAAACCGTGGACGACCCAAATTAGACCCCCCCTCCCTCTCTCCCCCCTCTCGTTGGCCGATCGCTATGCAGGTCATGGAGCCGTGCATTCGTAGGGAGGCCAAACCGGGGGGTCGCTTTGTTTTATCGGCCCTTTCCACCTTAAGCAAATACCAAGTGATTTGTTTTTAAAGTGGATGAAAAACAGAAGGAGCCGCTGAAAGGGGGGAGGGGGAACGGGGGGGGGGGGGGGGGGGACGGAGTAAGTGATGGGTTTTCATGAGGCTGCAAAGCGGATCCCTCTGGAGGCCGGATGACGTGCGAGAGAGAGAGAGAGAGAGAGAGAGAATAAAGGAGATAATAAAGAACAAGACACCGTGCCCTACTCCAGTTCTCTTATCTCCCCCTTCACTCCCCCCATCCGTCTTCATTTAGTCTCCTGAATTACACGGCCATGTCTTTGTTTTGACCGGAGCCCCGATGGAACCTGAGTGAAGGAGACGAGGCGGCGGCGAGGCGTGGTGAAGTATCTACCGAAACCACGCGTTCTATAAAGGGGGGGAATGGGGGGGGAGAGAGATGAGGGCCTGGAAACAAAAGGGGGGAGGAGAAAAGAAATGACGTCGCCCCCACCGAGGCGTTCACGCGGACACCGAACGCTCTCCAGGAGGACGGGCAGCGGGGCCGAGGGCAGAGGAGGTAAGGAGGTGAGCCACAGGGCGAGGGGGGAGGAAGCAAGGGGGCAGGCAGGCAGGTGGACAAGGTGAGGAAACGTGGGTGAGCGAGGCCTGCAGGGAGAGCAGGCGGAATGGATGTTTGTTGGTATCCCGTTCTGCAGGAGGAGATGAAAGTAAAGCGTGGGCAGAGAAGAAGAATGAGCCGGCGATACGGAGAGCGAGTGGGGGGAGAGCGAGAGAGAAAGAGAGAGAGAGAGAGAGAGAGAGAGATGACAGCAGAAGAAGCGACGGAGGGTTGGAACGGAAGGAGAGAGAGTTTGATTCTGCTAATCGGCAGCACGGGGGAGAGTTATCATTACTGCCATCTGAAAATAACATTGGCATCGGGCGGTGGCGGTCTGAAAAATAGGCCGACGGCAGAGGAAGGGGTAATTACAGCCGGCCTACTAACATGCGCACAGGAAGCCACGCTTCCGGGAGATGCTTCTGCCCGGGCCGCTGTCGATTGTCGACTAAGTGTTTGTCCAGCGAGCTTGAAGGGACTTCGTGGTGAAGGTAAAGGTTGCCATGGTTTCCTGCGAGCTAATTTCTACAAAAGGCTCTTTTTTCCATTTCGACAATGCAAAACGAAGAAACGAAGCCGTTTCCGCTGAATCGAAATGTAGAAACTGTACATTAGCAATAACAACAAAGACGGGATGGGTTAGGGGACATTAAGTTAAATTGCGTTCCGTGAAGCAAAAACCATTAGAAAGTTCTTTATTTCACCGGCAAGAAACTGCACACAAAGATAAGGTCTATAAACTAAATGGAATCGGAAAGATTTTCCTTCAGTCAATTTCAGGTATTTTCAGGACACACGACAGACAGACGGACGTTTTTGCATTATTTCTTAAGAATGAAATGAAGACATTAATCCCTGCAGACATTTTGACGTTTCGCTGACACTCAAAGCCGTTGGAGCCAACGCGGCTCTCGCCCCCCCTCACCCCTCCCCCCCCCCCGCTAAAACAGGTGCGAACGCAACGCCGTTAATCCCGGCTGACACGCTGTCACGAGCGCACAGCGGAACATCAACGCGCGCACGTTCAGGAGCCGCCTCACAAGCACCTCTGCACCGCACGCACACACACATGCACGCACACGCACACACACATGCACACACACACACACACATACGCACACACAAACACGCACACACACAAACACGCACACACACACACACATACGCACACACAAACACGCACACACACACATGCCTTTGCAGGTGAACAAATGGTCGACCGCCTCCCGACGTGCTTCGACGCGTTCAGCCATCGGCTCTCGTGGGAAAGAAAAACAACGTTTTGCAGTGAAGCTGATCTCAAATCGTATCCCTTCAGCTTAGAGAGCACAGGGCCGGCCCGAGCCTCTTGGGGGCCTTATGTAGAATTTTATTTGGGGGCTCCCCTCCCACCACGCACAGTCACCTGTGCTAGAAGATTATTGGCACAAATGTCACGCTATACTGTTACAGCGAAAATGATAAACGAATACAGTGAGGTTATAATACAAAACTAGGGCAAAGCTACTCAGGGTCGACGGTACACGATGAATAAAGCAGGTAGCGGACAATGTGGAGGCCTTTTCACGACCTACGATTGCAGCTGCCGGTTGACGGTCACATTTCTGGTGTTGCTGGTATATTAGCTGCTCATCTATTTGCTCGCAGACGTGAATGAGTTGTTTTCAGCTCCAGTTTCAGTCAATCAAGAATGGCGTTAACTTCAAAGGATTTACACGACTGCAAATGCCGCTTATCTGCACCAAGTGTTCAGCGTCTCTCGGCTTGACGTGTCCAGACACACCAGGCAACGGCACGGACGCAGCCTGGACCCACGCCGCACGCCGCCGCGACAACAGACACACACCGCTTAGCAGCTAAAGAGCCGCAGATTTCCCTCCGGAGCCGCTGGAGTGCGGCGCTGAAACGGCGCCGACACACAACACGGCCGGGGCCGATTCGCCACTCGGGCGGCGGGGAGTGGATGCTGAAAGTGGCTCGGCGTCTGCTGGAGGCCACTGTTTCGCTAACGCGCCGTGGCAATGTTTCAAAGTTAATATGTTATCAATGCTGTGCTTACAGCCCCGTTAAGCCGCCGCTGAGTCAGCAATAGAATCAATTCACTCAGGATTAATAGCGTGACGGAAGGGAAACGGTTGCGGGCCAAAGTGGCTCTTCAATAGGGGATCGATTGGATTCCTCGGCGCCGTGACGTCGCTGCAACGCGCCGTTCAGTGGGGGAGTCGAATCGCCTTCTGCTCTGAGACCAGCGGGGACGGACGCGCAGGAGACGAGGACACACAGTCACACGCTCACAGCTGCTTTGCCCGATACCAACATGTACAAACATGACCCCCCCCCCCCCCCCCGCCCCCCGCCCCTGAGAAACTTCACACCGGCGAGCTGGCACACGGCGAAGCAGCTCGGCGCCAAACGCGGACGCCTACGCGCGGCACGAGGGACGCAGACGGACGGACGGCTCGGCGAGGGAGACCATTTCATTCCACCTCTGACCTCAGAGGGCTTCGCGCTTCACTCGCACTCCAGTGGACGGTTTCATGTGATGAATGAATTCATATTATTATTATTATTATTATTATTAGGATTGCTACTGGATATTCAAATAAAAAAGACATGAAACTTTTCCCATTGTTGTTTAAAAGAAGTGGGAGAAGAATTCACGAGGTCAGAGAGAGGAGGTGGGGGGCGGGGCTTTAGCTTTTTGCCCCTCCCACCCGCCGGCCCCGGACAGGCAGGAGCGACTCAGGCGTTGATTGCGTGCATCTCACATAAGGACTCGACGGTGTGTGTGTGTGTCATCTGAATCTGTGACTGTGCGTGTGAGTCCGCGTGCGCGCGTGCGTGTGCGTCGATTGTTCGTTTCGTTTCCGCCGTGAGTCACGGACGGCTGCATCTCAAATGTCGATCCCGTGCGAGCAGAAAGGTGCACAAGACGGACGAGCGGCAAAGGTCACTTGTGTGTATTTGGAAAATGTTGAACAACGAAAAAAAGAAAAAGAAAAAAAAAGCTGCGCATGATTTTTTTTTTTATCCGTCTCTCTAGTTCATGAAATCCCATCAGGGAGAGAAAAATGTGGCGTGTTCTTTCGATCTACTGAACAACAGCGGGGCTTGTCCCCCCGGTTGGTGCACAGACGCGCGGCGGCTGACTGATGGTTTGAAAGGACGATGTAATTGGCTTTTGGAAGCGTCCTTCTCCTGGGGAACGGCGCCACGTTCGCCTCTGTGGAGTTTGCGACACAGAAAGAGTTTCCTGTTTGCCGCTGACATTTGAGAGGAGAGAAACAGCGCGCGGCCGTAACGAACAGGCGGCGGCCGCGACGCCCACTCAGAGATTAAGGGCAGCATCCGTCGATACAAAAGAAATGAGTCACTCGTGTCCACGCCGTGCGATTTCACCCCCTTTTCTTATTTTAAAATGTATTCACGGCAAATGGACTCGTACTTGCGTTGTGCTTTTCTGGTCTCGTAACCTGCGGCGACCGCGCGAGGCGGCGCCTGCCCCTCACGACTAAACTACCTCGCCACTTAAAACGCCGCCGGCAGTTGTGAAGCTGCAGCACAACTGCTGTCTTCTGGGGGGGGCGGCTCATGTCACCCAGGAGTGAGGGCCGCATTATTCTCTCCTCTGGGATGTGACCTCAAATGTGTTTTTAAAAGTTAAAATTGTCTTAATCAGAGTCGCTCAAACAAAGAGCGTGATAAAAGCGATTTCTACTTTATCTCATCGTAGCAGTTAAAGATTCACGGTATTTGACCCGTAGCTTCGTTGACATGGATGAAGTAACATTTGTAAAGCCTCGTTTGTGCTTCTGCATTTTCAGAGAAACGCAAGGACACGCAGAGGCGAGAGCCCCTCGCGTACCGCCCCGCCCCCTCCTGCCCCGCCCCCTCCTGCCCCGCCCCCTCTTGCGTGCGTCGACCGATTTTTCTGGGTTTGCGTCGACAGCTACGCAAGCCGACGCAAGCCGCAAGGCTGCGATTGGTCTGCTAACTGCATCCTTGCTGTATAGTCTCACATTTCCGGTTTCATAGCGTAATTCCGCCGTTATTAAAACAAAGATATTTTAGGAGAGAATGAATCAGATTGAAGAGCTTTTGTCAGAAGAAATCCGTAAATAAGACCACCTACACAACATGTCATTGGCGGACGTAGATCTCCCCAAACGTCGGTTTTGCCGGTCGAGGGAGGGGGGGGGGGGGGCGAAGTTGTGGAGGAAAATACGGGTAAGTAAGCAGTGGCGATACGATATGCAAAAAGCATCTGATCAATAGATAAACAAACCAACGACACAAAGGCGTCACTCTGCAGGACACCGTGACGGTGAAGCTGAAGTCTGACCCCGGAGCTGCATCCATTTCATTTAACCACATGCTGATCATCGCGAGGGTTAATAGCAGCCCCCGCTGGTGTAATTACAACATGCTACAGTTTTCTCATCGGGTCACGGGCAACGCGCGGCCGCCGCCTCTCGCCGCTCTGCGGGCGGAGGGAGAGAGCAGCACCGGCGCAGAGAGAGAAGCCCCCCCAGATGCACCGAGGAGGGGTTGTGTTTGCACGAGATAAGGCCGAGGAGCTAAATCACACAGCGAGCAAGGAGGTACGCTATTAACCGGGACAAATATGCCTATTCAAACAGCAACTTTCACAGCCCAAATGAAAAAACGCTCGGGCGAGAGAGATGGGGCGAAGGAGGAGGAGGAAGAGGAGGAGGAGGAGGAGGAGGAGCAAAAAGGGCCACGAGAGGAAGGAGAAGGTCGAGCAAAGAGAGATTAAACAGCAAAGACGGCGTTTCATTTGGCTCATTATGTTTATCTACGTCTCTCTCGCGCACATGAAACCAGACAAACGGTCCTGAAGGAATCAACTAATGCCGAATGGGTACAAACGCCACACACACACACACACACACACAAAAAATACAAATCCGGGGGGGGGTAAGGAGCCCCCCGAGAGCGAGAGGCCGAGAGAAGTGGGGTAGAAATGAGAAAGCGGAGACGGCGGCGGCGCTCAGGGCGCCAAGGCAGATTGGCACTGAAAAATTAATGCGCAATTGCAAAGAGGAGAGCGTGTGCGACTGAGAAGGGGGGAGAGTGTGTGAGTGACACGAGGATGGAGGGAGGGGTGAAGGGGGATGGGGGGGGGGGGGGGTGAGGGGGCGGATCTTGGCCTCAATGCGGACAGATTTAAGGTTATGGTCCATGCACTTCTCAACACACACACACACACACATAAATATCTCTACTTTCTGCCACTCGCTCTCCTCTCATTTCCCGCTCTCCCCTGTCTGCCCCCCCCAGCTCTATCTCCATGCATATGTGTGTGTGGTGATGTGGCTATTCATCTTCAGTATGTCACACACACACACACACACACCCTTTGATCGACGGTCCTTCTCCTGATTGTCTCAATTTGTCTCAGCGTCTTTGCCACTCTCCAATTTGCCATCTGCCTGACGGGATCTTATTGATTGGCCGACACACTCGCCAATCTGTACATCTCCATATGAGGATCGTTTTCAGGCCCCCGCCCCCATATATATATATATATATATCTCACTGCCTTCATTCTTCTTCTATTATCACATCTCCTCCAACACTTAGACTCCCCCCTTCCCTTCCCTTCCCACACCACTTTTTGTCTGTCATTTTACTCGCTGAGCTTTATTGCGCACACAAATCAGGGCTGTGGGCTTTCGGGCCGTGATCAGTAACCCGAATGGAAGCGCGGGCCTGGTGATTACCTGTCACGGCGCCGCGACGCGCTCAGCTCAGCCCATCCGTCGCTGACTAAAAGCCCGCCGCGGTTCAGCGGAGGTTCCCGGCAGCCACGAGCTTCGCCGCTCCCCTGAACGCCTCCCGAGAAGACGTGGGATCCATTGAGAAGTCTAACTTCCACCAGGTGTGTCCACACGCTGTCGTTGTGTTTTACACGTGTTTGCGTGTGTCGGGTTTCGGCTCTGTTGGGGATACACTGAATGTAAAACTCGTCGATCTGCGGCTGCAATCCATCAATGCAGCTTTCTTTTATTCAGGAGGGAAAAGCTCCTTTTCTGAATTATTTATTTCAAGCAACGACTGTGATAACTGGCAGCGAGGTTACCGATAAGTGCTTTTAAACAATGAGCTCAGCGGGAAACCAACAGCATTTGTTCGTTCAGACACAAAGAACGATTGGATTGTCATTCGCGCCTGCATCATCGCTGTGACTGGTGTCCCTGAAGTGGTCCTCTGCAGGAGGAGAGCGTGACGCGACCGTTAACAAAGTCCACAGGCCCAAACGTCTTCGGTTCCCACGCGCTGCCTCCGTCCTTCAGCTGATGGATGTGCCTCCGTGAGTTCTTCTTGCTGAGCGTTTGTTTGTCATTTTCTTCCCTCTACTCAGCCCAGCAGTGCTTTTGTCATTTGGATTTTGTGCTGCATTACTTTTGAAGTGCGCTGCTCTATAAAGACCCTCCACTTTTATCTGTTCCCTCACCCCCCCCCCCCCCCCCCCCCCCTACCAACGTCACCCCCACAGTCCGTTTACCGCTTTGTGTCCTGTGCGTATTTGTATTCTGAAATAAAGCCGACATTTCCAGGAATACTGGCTTTTACTCGTGACTCAGCGATCAGAAGACGATGAGACGGGAGGAAGCTGATCGAAGGCGACCCCAGCTAACAATTTATGGTTCCCAAACGTTCCCTGAAGGTTCGTTTTTGGACGTTCTGTGTCAGTGGGGACGGAGCCAGATGAGCGCGAGCGTCGTCTGCTTCTGGGGACTCTTTTCGAATCACAAACCCGACGGCCTCCGTCTCCGCGTCGCCCAATCAGCGGCTTCGCCCGCCTAAAGAGCAACAGTCCATCATCCTCGCTGACAAGCCCCGCTGTTTCCATTCCCCCGGACGCGCCGGGTGCACTCAATTACACCGTCGCACACAACACAACCTGTGTTTATACCAACCGACTGTTTCTGAGAATAATTACCCCCTGTGCTTCCTGCACTAATGCACCTCCCCCCCCCCCCTTTCCCCTCCCCTCAGGCTGTTGCAAGCCGGGCAACGAGGGCAATTTGGAGCCGTCCTGTGTGAGTGACACGTGGAGGCATGAAACCCCACTCAGTGTGCAGAGACACAAACCCGAAAGTCTGCATCAAAAATGCAGGGTAACCCCGATATCTCTGGCTCCGCCTGCACAACTGTGGAAAGCCGAAAGCTTCAGGCGGGCTGCTGAAGGGAACCACAGACGCGTTGCGTTTCTGCAGGGTGTCGCCGCGGCCTCATCGATACCGCCGTGGTGGCATTTTGCCCAAAAACAACCATTTCTTGCTGCAGACAATCTGCTCGGGCCCATCGTGACTCTGAGAGAGCCGGAGTCACAGCTGCGCGCCTCTGCGCCCGCCAGCTGCACGCGGCGAGCTGCATTTGGTTTGGAGAGCGGCAAGTGGAGATAATCACACGCCCTTCTGCCAAGCGTTGGGTTCGAAGGAAAGAAAGGAGAAGGAAGAAGAAGCTTGGAACATTCCCAGGGTTGTTGCGGGGGAGTGGGAAAGGAAATAAAAGATTCACTTCTACGTTTAATCAATAACACTTGTTCCCCGCCATTAATCAGCTCTTCTCCTCCTCGACCGCCTCGCTCTCCTCCTCCAAAGTCATTTCAGAGCCTTTAGGTTGCAGGATGCCAGCGAGCTTCTTGCTCCTCGGAGATCAATGCTCATCACGCGGCTCCCGATCTGCCGTATATAGATTAGTTAAAGCAAGAAACTAAGAATAGCCCACGGATGATGCATTTTATTTTCTGCCCACGTGCTGCTGCCAGATTGAATCGGAGGAATTCCAAATCAAAGTCATCGTGCACAACGTGCGCATTTGCTCAAGTGTCTCTGACGGCAGCTACACCTTTGAACCGCACGGCGTCTTTTTGACAACCGCTGCTATTTATAGATCACATTTGCATTTGCAAAGTCCAGAGGCGGTCCTCGTCATATGCATAATGAATAGCCCCCCTCAGCTTCACCTCTATAATAGCCCCTCACCGGCAGCGGGGGGGGGCGGGACCAGCCGGGCAATCCACCTCCCGGCTGTGCAAAGAAATACAAAGAGGCCCGAGGCCAGAAGATCAGAATAATCACGGCGCATCTTTCACCGGAGTCAACCACGTCGGATGGCTTTCGATAGAATTGCAGAAATGAAATCGTCGTCTTTCATAAATCGACACTAACGTGACTCGGACGTTTTTGCACTTTCGGGGAATAAATTGTAATATTTGTTCCACTCAAAACTCCACTGTGTGATGCAGTGATAAGAATAATCACCTTAACTTTTTTTATTTCAATGCTTCCACCCGAAACGCAACACCGTGGGGCTTTGATTGGTGCCGGTAATCAACCGCAGCTTTTCTTCCCTTTCTTGTTGGGAAGATGTATCCATCTTCTTCAACAAGCGTCCTGCTCTCTCGGGCTTCTGGTGAGCCGGCGTGTGACGTGCCAGCAGGTGGCGAATGAGTCACCTGGCAGCCCCGGCAGGCCGATCCACTGGCACGGCCGCCATCTTTGATGTGGGCAGCCAGAGGCCCCGACGACCTCGACCCGCGAGTGCAGCCGGCTCATGGCCGCCGAAACGCCTCGACCGCCTCCTTTATCGCCGCCCAACCGTCCTCACCCCCCCCCTGCCCTCCTCCCCTCCTCCGGCCAACCGGGAGGCCTGTTGCAATCCCTCCTTCCTCTGGAAGGAACCGTTTTTATTCATTTTTTTACACATGAAAGCTTCTCACACGCGTCTTGATCAAAGATGTGATCTACAGTCGTCTGCACAGGAACGTGTCCCACAGCCAGGTCGCTTTACATGACGGTTCATCACTCTCACCTGTGTGTGTGTGTGTGTGTGTGTGTGTCTGAGACATTGTTGTATCCTCCCATGTCCCACATTTATCCATCTGCGCTTGGCTACAGATCGCACAGCGCTTTGAAGTGTATGTATGCACGAGTTGGAATGATGGGAAACGCCATTTCTGCCTGTCTAGGAGTGTGTGTCCCGGTGTGTGTGCGTGTGTTTGTGTGTGCGTGTCTTTCTGAACTGCTCACAGCTCTACAATGCTTACGAGAGATTATTTTTAGCAGCCTGTGGCTTTGCAAATACTGGGACGTGATGTCTATCACTTACATCACCACGACAAGGCAAAACAAATACCTTTCCAGCGCTATTAAGAGCACACACACAAACACACACACACACACAGCAAAGGTGTTGGTAGAAGGTGTTGGTCAGGGACACTGACTAAGAACAAACAGTCTCCACTCCACTAGAATGAGACGGTTGGCTGTGTTTCAACGGTAATCAGTAATGACAGCTTCTCCCTGCGTGCAGCATCACGCTGCTTCAGGTCTACCTGCATGCTGTGTGCTACATGCACCACGCAATGCCTGCCATCAGTCACCCTGCCGCGCACGGACGTCGATAGTGTCAATAAGACGCCTCCCCAGCCAGCGCTTCCCGTACATTATGGAGTGTTGACACGTTGGTTGGCGTCCCGCAGCGATACAGGGGGAATGAACCTCGTTCTGATCGGTAAAGTGAGAACAAGTGTTGCTCGCTGTTCCTCATTCAGTGGTTTTAACTTTGGAAGTTAAAAACAAGTATTTATCGTCAGATAGCAGATTATTTTAGTACGACGTGGATGTTTCTGTATTTGAGGAAGAACTGATCCCCAAAAAGGCAAAAGGAATGACTAAAAATGAAAAGAAAATGCCTGACAACTTAGTTTCTTTAAATGCATTGCGAGTCATTTTCTACTATTTTGGTTATTGTTGTAGGAAAATAGTGAGAAATGCCCATTTCAATTTACCAGAGCCAAAGAGCTCATTTGCAGTCAGTTAATAGATTTGACCCCAGGAGGATAAAACACGCGTGTCCTCCGGCGCCATCAATCCCTGAGGCCCCCAGCCCGGGGCCCGAACAGCTCAGGGTGGGGATGGAATGAAAGACGCATTAGGGAACGGCCGGGACGCCACAGGAGAGGATGATGAAGAGGAACGGGGGGGTGGGGGGGAGAGAATGACGCCCGTCCTGCGGGCTCTGGGAGGCAGAGCAGTGAAACGCCATCAGGCACTGAAGGAGAGAGCAATTAGATTTATCTGCTCATTAACAGAGGGGATAATTGACTACAAGCGTCTGCAGCAATACACTAGGATGGGGGGGGGGGCAGGAGGGGGGTGGGGGGTAATGAGAGCAGGTGGAAGGAGACAAGACAGGAGGCATGCAGGGGGGGAGCGGGAAGACAAGGGAACATGGCAGAGGAAATAAACAAGGGGAAAGTGAAAAATGCAGGGAAGTAAAGAATGGATGGAGGGAGGGAGGGGAGGAGAGGGGGGGGGGGGGGGGAGGGGAGGGAGGGGATTAGTGATGCGGGGCCCGTGAGGATGAATGAGGTGCTTGTGCTGGAGTGTGTGTCACATTGAGGATCGTGTGATGTCACAAAGTGTGTTTGGATGACAGAAGACGTCACCTCTGGTGAAGCAGCACCGAAGCCACGTCCCAATTCACCTGCTGATGCACGGCCAGTTTCACACCAGTTTCACACCAGTTCCACAACAGTTCCACAACAGTTCCACACCAGTTTCACACCAGTTCCACAACAGTTCCACACCAGTTCCACAACAGTTCCACAACAGTTCCACAACAGTTCCACAACAGTTTCACACCAGTTTCACAACAGTTCCACAACAGTTTCACACCAGTTTCACAACAGTTCCACAACAGTTTCACACCAGTTCCACAACAGTTTCACACCAGTTTCACACCAGTTCCACACCAGTTGCAATCCCTTTATCAGTGGCCTTTGTCCGTGAAGGATGATTATCTCTCGCACAGTCACGTGTTCACAAGCTGAAGACTTAAGCAGCTTCGATTTGGGGTTTGATCAACGGGTCGGTCCAAGCTGCGGCCGTGTCTCAATGCTTTCCGATGAGTCTCCTCCTCCCCTTCTCTGATGATGATGATGATGATGACGATGATGAGGATGGCTCAATGAAGGCCGTGGTAGAGCAGCCGTTGCCCTGCCTTGCATCATGGTGGATATGGAAAAGATGAGAAAGGAATAAAGAAAACACGAAGGCGGCTGGCGTGGGCGGGGCGGGGGGCGGGGGGGGGCGAGTTTCATTTTTTGTTTTACTTACCTTCTCGCTTTCTCTTGTTCCTCTTTGTCCCTCGGGCTCCGGAGCCCGTTGAATTACTTTCTAGTCGGAATAAGGAAGTGGAGAGTTGCATCACTCTGCGGCAGGCAGGGGGGGGCTGACAGGGGGGGGGGGGGTTAAAAGTTTCACACTACAGCCTTTTGATCACATTAGAATCGTTCGGTGATGTTTATTGAATCGATCGCTCCCATTCGTGTCCAAAAAGCACAAAAAACAACTAAGAACTTTGAAAGAAAATGTCCCTATTTCTCATGAATGTCAGCATTTCAAATAAAAAAGAAAAGAAACACTGCTCTCTTCATTCTCTTTATGATTCTGACCCATTTCTCCGTTCGCCCAGCTCTGCTGCCGTTTGGGGGGTCGGGTGGGGGGGCGTGGGGGGTGTTTGGTACGAGAGGTGCGCTGGTGGGACGCAGCTCCCGGCCTGCTCCCAGCCGTGCCACAGACGCGCAGCCACCAGCTCCACCTCCGCGCTCCACAGTAAAAAAGGGAAATGGCTTTTTCCCTCCATGCGGAGAGCCGCAAACCAGAAGTGCTGCTGCCGGCGCATTTCAGATAGAAGGGCCCCTCCGCCCATGAATATGGAGATGAGGATAAAAACGTCGAGCGAGGGATCGGAGAGTGAAGAAGAGAGATTTGTTGTCTCCGAGGTGCTTTTTACCGCCGGCCCCGTGGCCCTCGGCTGGATCTAAACGCCGGCTCTGGAGTGCGTCTTTGTGCGTCGGTGTGCGTGTTGCAAACGAGAGGCGACACGAAGCCGCAGGCGACCGGTCAGAGAGTAACCACACGCAGACGGGACCTGTAATCACGGGAGACGCACATCTTAAACGTCCCATTTTCCCTTCCCCACAATGCACTGCATTCCCCTCCCCCCCTCCGCCTGAGGCCCATGAATTATGGATCGGTGTAAGCGAGGACCAGGTCGGACGGGAAGGACAAAGGCCGATCCCTCGGGGGACGACGCGGCGCTTTGTGGTCGTTGTCGCTCTGAGACACAAACACTTAACCGCGTTAACAGTTAGAGGGGAAGACTCTTATACGGCTCGCCGATGAGTCAAATTACACACACACACAACACACACACACACTCACACACACTCACTCACTCACTCACACTCACTCACACACACACACACGTTGTTGGCTGTGAGTTACATCGATGTCATCATCACAGGTGCCCACAGCAGCCGACGACCTCGTGCAAGCTGCTGCAGCAGCGTCACACGCGACCTACGCCCCCCCCCCCCGTTAGCGAGGTCATCACGAGCAGCATGTGGCCTTTGCCTCGTACAGTCATTGGCTAATCTGAGCAGAACTTAAGACTCATTTCAACAAACAAAGTCGGTCTCTTCCCAGTGTCTCTCCGTATAAAAATGTCCTGTTTTATATAATTGGAAACAAGTTTTTAGGGGTTTTGAACAAAACCATTTGTAGGCAACAAGGACACCGTCGGAGGATTTTACAATCAGACTTTTTATAGTATAAACAAGATTTCTTATTCTGCGATTGTCTGTGCCAAAATGTTCCATCACACCACATACGAGCCGAGGGAGTCCCGCGACCTTTTGTGTCCTTTCTCACTTTAGTGCAGGTGGCTCACAAGCTGCTCAATCCAGAACCAGCTAACGACGCTAACGTGTCGCTAAGGACTTTGCTGCACTCCTCTCTCACCTAATGCATGCTGGGAAAGGCTCCAGCCCTCCCGTGACCCTGATAAGTGGAAATAGAAAGTGGATGGATGGATAATTAGCGGGACTGACAGCGCTGGCAATCATCACGCCGCCATCGCATCGATCGTCTTCATCGGCGTAATCATAATTCCCACCATCATAAACCGCGAGCCGCATTACGGGCGGGATCTTCATCGCCGTCTCGGGAAGGCCGGTTCATCACACGGTTGCCCGCAGCATCACCATCGCAGCGCCATTACGTCACCACCCGCCGCCGTCTCCTCCTCCTCCTCCTCCTCCCATGTCTTAACAGCGGCACCATATAACGAGAGCCATTATTGTCCAAAGGTCTCTCATCGCCCTGCTCTAATTAAACACTGTCTGTTTGGCCATCTTGCCCCCCCCCCCCAGATGCAGAGGAGAGGTGTCTCCCCCATGGCACTCCCTAAATGTAACTCACCCTAATCTCCCCGCGGGGTTAAAATCAGTTTCCATTAATGCTTTTGGCTCGCGGCCTTTCTTTCCATGCTTTCTCTTTTACCGGCCTTTCCACCTCAGCAGCTTTCTGCGGCTGCCCCATAACTCCCCCCCCTCCCGTCCCCCTCTACACGTTCCTCCTCTCCTCCTCCTCCTCCTCCTCCTCCTCCTCGCCGTCACCCTTTCAGGCACAAACATTTTTTCCTCTCAGTAAGTATTTCACGGTTAAATCATCGGGGCACTCGAGTGTTATCTCCCTCCACATGCTCGGCTTCATACATCGGGAGGTGACTTCTTCATTTCATCCCGTCCCCCCCCCTCTTCCTCCCCTTCCTCCCCCCCTTTGAATTTAAGTGGGAAACGTATACCACAGAACAGCAGGATTAAAATCAGATTCAATTAATCTCCTCTTCCCGTTGCCTCCCACTCCGCAATGCACCGTTCCTGCACACTTCACTAACTTGCTCATTTCGTCGCTCTTCTCAGGGTAAAACGGCTGTGTGTGTGTGTGTGTGTGTGTGTGTGTGTGTTTGTGTGCGTGCATGCGTAGGTCAATTCGTTTTCATTCATTCCCCGGCTCCGTGTTATCTCTCTTACCTGACTTTCCCACACCTCCACTCGGTGCTTTTAATTAACGCTCTTTATTACACAGCTCCCTCTCTGCTAATCTCCCCATCGCCGGCCTGCGGCGCGAGAGGCGGAGCTTCCTCGCCGCCCGCAGCCTCTTTGTGCTCCTTCGCAAACCAACGAGCATGTGCACGTGCGTTAATACTCTCCGGTGAAAGGCGGAGAGTCAACGAGAAACGGACCCTCGTCCTTCCTTTGTGTCGAGCGCATCAACAGGAGTCTCCAGCCAGAACATCACGTGCTCAGAGACCACTTCCATGCCAAAGGAAAACATTGTCCTTCAATGTCTTTATTTCACTTTGGATCGACAATGTGAAGAACCTCATTTCCATGGAGAGTCTTGAAAAGCCTGAAACCAGCAACAGTTTGACAAGAAAAAAAAAGCCAGAGGACAAATCCTGCAGAAGAATGTGTCGCCTTGTCGAGGTCCGCGGCCTCTGGAATAACAGCTGCATAGCGTCTGACGGCTCTGAGAAGGAGCTTTGTGGAGGCTGAGGTGAACGGCCCCTCTGTGATGTCACAGTGATGTCATCGGGGTGATCTCAGCCAGCGCTGTGACACACCGGGACCAGGAGTCACGACGTCCCCTCTGCCCTGAAGTCCCCCTCTGACGCCTCTAAAAATGGGTTTTCTGTCCAACGACTGCTTATTTAATGAGGTAATTGTTTGAGCGTTACCCTCCACACATGCATCACACCGTGCTCACGACTGTGAAATAGAAAATGTAGCCGAAAGAAAAGATGATATTAAAAGGAGGGACATTTGGGGCATTTTGACATTTGAGGGGCAACATTTTGGATCCATATTTGAAGCCTGAAGCCTGAACACAGGACGCTCAGAGGGGACTGTGTGTTTTTACTGCTGCGCACACACACTGCACCTCTGTGGCCGCTGTCAGAGGACGCTGCCAAGGCCACAGCGGAGGACAAAACCAGCCCGCCGTCCAAGACAACGGTCCAACGGGGGATCGGCCAACATCCGTTACTGGATGACTGAGTCGACGGGCATCGTTACGTGACAGAGGGCCAGACTCACGGGAGGGACGCACAGCGGAGGGACGCACAGCGGAGGGACGCACAGCGGAGGGACGCACAGCGGAGGGACGCACGCCGGCGCATTCGGCTTCTGAGCCGCCCATCTGCGCCTGCAAACACCTGCAGGCCGCGTCCGTCCCCCCGATGGGGAAGCAGCAGCTCGGTCGCCCGCTGCGGGAGCTGGGCTCCACTGTGAAGGATGTTAAACGTCCCGGTTCAGTTGTTGTTGCCAGTTGTCAGTTGTTGCGTTGTGAAGGGTGATAATAACAGACTGCGCTGGATGTTAGAAAGCAAAGACACCACTGGTGTTTTCTTTAATAAAAATGAAGCTGGACTATTTGTTTTCACGATATTAGTTATTTTGCCGTTATTGCTGCAGTGCTTTGCATTACCTTCCGTTTGTCTCATTGCTCCAGTTACCAGACTGTTTTCTAATAAAATGCCAGCGAGCTTTTCTGTGCCGGGATGTAATAAAAGTGTCTGCCTGTCTGGTCTCGTAGTCTCATGCTCGCTCGTGTCTAGCGGAGGGATTTCATGCAGCTCGCTGTGACAGAAGAGTCCGTCTCCAGCTGCGTCTCCTCTGCACGACTCCGCGGGTTCACACGTTGTCCTGACGATGAAAAGGGACGGAAAGCAGCTCACAAGGACGCCTTTCGTGTAATAAGGTGATTCAAACTGTTCTCAAACACGGCTTTGAATTTCTCTGAAGGAATTCCCCGCCAACACACGTTAAGGCCCATTTCTCTCTCACACGCACACACACACACACACACACGCACACACACACACACACACGCACGCACACACACGCACACACACACTTCAGAGAGAATTGTTCATTTTTCTGTATCTTACATTTGACTAAACAAACCAAGCAGTTCTAAATCATTATTATGGAAGACGAAGTTTGTTGTATGAACATTACTTTACCAATAAGTCCATCGCGGTTCCACGAGGACACGAGAGAACACGAGCAGCTGCAGACAAACAGTCATGTGACTGCGACGTGGAGACGTCTCCGTTACAGCGAACTACATCACACGTGTTTACACAATGGGAGACACGTCCCACGATTGAAGGGTCCAGACAACGGCCGAGTGTGAATAAAGCGGCTCTGAAGCGCACGTCGCATCCCTCCAACGGCGAGCGGCTCCTCCACGTTCGAATGCAGCCGTTAAGCACAGCTGACAAGTTGTCCTCGACTGCGACGGCGGGAGGCGGAACGCGGTGCTCCTCCACAGGTGGCGGAGACGCCGGCGGAGGAGCTCGGCGCCGCTGATAGAGGCCGTCGGCGGTGTGATTCACTCGCTCCAATCAGCCCTTTATTGTCCTGTAATGAATACATTTCCCATAAAGGAGAGCCGCCAGGGGAGAAGGGGGAGAATGGAGGAAGGAAGAGTGATAAAGAAAGACCCGGCGCGAAGGCAGGTAGGGGAGGGGCGGGGGGGGTGGGGGGGGGGGCTGCAGGGTTGTGGCCGAGTTCTCTGCCTTTTCCCACAGCTTCACATTTCCATCCTGCTGTTTTGCAGTTCGGCATAAAACAGAAGGATCGTCACACTCGTGTCGTCTTTACGTTTTCCGGCCCGTCGAATAAGCCTCATTAAAGACAGCGACGTGCGGCTGCAGCGCGTTTGTCCCCTGCTCTCCGTCCCCTGCCGCTCTCCGTCCCTGCTCTCCGTCCCCTGCTCTCCGTCCCCTGCTCTCCGTCCCTGCTCCCCGTCCCCTGCTCCCAGTCCCTGCTCTCCGTCCCTGCTCTCCGTCCCTGCTCCCCGTCCCTGCTCCCCGTCCCCTGCTCCCAGTCCCTGCTCTCCGTCCCTGCTCTCCGTCCCCTGCTCTCCGTCCCTGCTCCCAGTCCCTGCTCTCCGTCCCCTGCTCTCCGTCCCTGCTCTCCGTCCCCTGCTCTCCGTCCCCTGCTCTCCGTCCCCTGCTCCCCGTCCCCTGCTCTCCGTCCCTGCTCCCAGTCCCTGCTTTCCGTCCCTGCTCTCCGTCCCTGCTCTCCGTCCCTGCTCCCAGTCCCTGCTCCCAGTCCCTGCTCTCCGTCCCCTGCTCTCCGTCCCCTGCTCTCCGTCCCTGCTCTCCGTCCCTGCTCTCCGTCCCTGCTCTCCGTCCCTGCTCCCCGTCCCTGCTCTCCTTGTTTAATTTCCCATCAGGCTGTCTATTGATTTCGGCGCTTCCATTTCGTAATTCTTTTATTAATAACACAAAAGCAAACACGAGTGTCACAACCCACAAGCGATTAATCCCATGAATCCAAAGCAGGCGGATGAGTCTCCAGGAGAGAAACACGGATGTGCAGAAGTAAACAGGAATAAGCAGAAGATCGAAAGGCAGCGGTGCCGAGGGAGGGACTTTTGGAGGAATCATTGGCCTGTCAGCGGGACGTCGCTCCCTCTCCGCGCCACGTGCCACAACGCTAATGCAGCTAATGCAGCTAATGCAGCTACTAAACCGCCACAGCGGGGCGAGTAGCTGCGCTCACAGTCACGTTCTTAGATCAGAACTAAAGCACCTTTTCAGAAGCAGGTTTGTGTGGGCGGGTGTTTGGCGGAACGCAACACGTTGGTGTCTCAGCTCAGTGGTTCAATGTTAATAAACTACCAGTTAATCCGTCAATGAACTACCGCCGGCGGTCAGCCATTAAAGACGCGCCGGCCCGGCCACCTACAGGTTTGGCTCAATGTGGCCTTTTTTTGCCCCATTAGACTTTATAGCAGAGGCACCGTGTTGCACAGGCTTAGCAATTAACTCGTACAATATTATCATAACCACAAAAGGATGGTGAAGGACACCGAAGTCAGAATCAAGGCGAGTTAAACTAGAACAATAACCAGGACGAGAGCACAAATAAAGAAATAAAGAAATAAACCAGACGGGTGATGAACTCATGCAGACAGCTTCACCGTGAAGTGGTGAGTCCAGAATATATTCAAGCCGCTGCCTTACTGATGACAGCAACATCACACCCCCCCCCCCCCCCCCCCCAACCCCCCTCCTCCACACACACACACACGCAAGGGACAACAGATGCATCCTGGGCAAATGATGCACTGTTTTGTGTGATTGTGCTGTTGGTCCTCTACTGTGGGCGGGTGACAACATCGTGTAACTGTCCAACAGTGCCAGGGACAGTCAAGTGTGTGTGAGTGTGTGTGTGTGTGTGTGTGTGTGTATGCGTGAGAGTGTCTGTGTGTGTGTGTGTGTGTCTGTGCGAGTGTGTGAGAGCATGCCGGAGGCTGTAATGAAGGTGCACTGTTATCATCTCCCGCTGCCGTCCTGCCTCCATCCATCCCACCTCTCTGTCCTCTCAGTGGCAGCTCCGTGTAAGTTGCAGCCACATCATTTCCAGCCTTTTTTCTCCCCTGCACCTCCCTCCCTCCCTCCCGCCCGCCCTCCCTCCATCACCCCTGGCCATTCTCTGCACTTCACAGGTGGATGAGCAAAGCGGCAGCAGCTACCTACCTGGCTCCGTGATGGACGGCAGCGCTGCCGAGCGCCTCACTGTATCTGTGCCGTGTTTATTGCTTCTTTCACCTTCGCCGTAATTGAGTCCCTTCCTCATACAAAATAAATGCGCCGCCCGACGGCCGCTTGTGCGTGTGGGAGGATCAGTCGGGCGTGTGTGCGTGTGGGAGGATCAGTCGGGCGTGTGTGAGGATCTGTCGGGCGTGTGTGCGTGTGCGTGTGGGAGGATCAGTCGGGCGCGTGTGCGTGCGGGAGCTGGAAGTTGACTGACGACTAAACTCAATCCAGTAAATCTGAGGGAATCGGATGTTGCGGGTCGCCTGGCCGCATGTGGAAGTACCCTCTGTGCTCCTGCAGCAGCAGCTACGAGGGGAAGGCGTGTTCAGGTGTGTGTACTGAATTTGAACCGTTTAAAAAATATATTCCTTAGAGCACTTGCTCGCTCATGCACAATTTAGGGCGGAGGCTGCGGCCGGTTGGGGTGTGTTTGGCATGACAAAAACACCAGGACAATGACGCATGTGTGTGCGCCTGCATGTGTGTGCGCCTGCATGTGTGAGCAGAATACTACGCAGACGCTTTCAGACACACACCTACACAACCGCGCGCACACAACTGCATGTGCCAATATGCCAAGAACCGGCCGAGATGAAACGGCAAATCCTGATTCGAGATGGATAAGTAAGATAAAGTGCCACAGAGGCTGAGAGGGATTGAGAGAGTGGAGGAGGAAGGAGACGCAGTGTGTGCGTGCGTGCGTGCATGCGTGCGTGCGTGCGTGCGTGTGTGTGTGTGTGTGTAAGTGAAGGCCTGATCACTAGAGATTGGTGGAAAGAAGATGAGGGAATTAAATATGAAGCAGCTAAACTTTGCTTCGCTGCCAATAATAGGAAAACATTGTTATGCACAGGCTTCGGGGGATTATGTCAAGCGAGGGGAGGAAGATCGCCAGATAGCGCTAGTTAAAAACAATGATGGAAGCAGGAGAAGGTGGGCGGGGGTTGTTGGGGGAACGCGGCCTCTGAAGTGCACGCAGTGAAATAACACCACCTTCAGAATATTGCAGTGCAGCATTTAGGTGAAATGCAGTTCAGCAAGGTCAAAACGCGAAAAGAAGCCGAAGTCGAATGTAGCTGCGGTGAGGAGAACAGAAGGAAAAAGAAGCAAAAAGAAACGTTTGCAAAGGGAAAGCAGAAGCACGGGGGGCTCAAACCGGCCACCTGGGCCGCGTCAATCGACCCTCTCGAACTGAGATTTTAGGTTTATGATTTCGTACCTAAAAGTCGGAGGGAATTTTGCCAATTTTTCACTTTTAAATATAAATTCATGTTATTAAAAAGGTCAGCATAATTGAGTGCAATCTCGGAACCACGGTGTTTTTTTTTTGTTGAAATTGATTTTGCTACACTTCAAATATCACGCAGATCTTATTTTTGGTTGGTGAAACTTTTGATTATCACAGTAAATTGCCCAACGTGTGTAATCCCGCTTCGCTCCACGTTTGGCGGCCTTATCTAACCGCCTGTGACACATTAGCCAGATACGGAGAACGAGTCCTCTGTTATCTCAGCTGACCAAATCCTGACGCTGATAAATGAAGTTCTGCAGACGCACACTTCCTCCTACGATCAGATTGTTGGGCCTTCATCTTTGTTGGCAGCCTCGGTGTCCTGACACAGCACACATCAAGCTTCATACGGAATAAAAGGCATCACACTCATTTTGGAAACAGAGGATATGGGAATCTTGCTGACAAATACAGCCCCCCCCGCAGCTTTCTTTGATTCATTTCTCTCGCCATAAAGCATGCTGCGCTCATGCGGTCGCTGCGTTGTCGTGCCGTGTGGCTCTCCAAGCCGTAGGATCTCAAACCACGGAGTCCAAATAGGTGAAAAATGACCTTGGTACCAAAGACGGAACCCCGCCGGCCCCCGCAAGCTTCTTCCCGGCTCAGAGGGAGGCGGTTGCTATGGACCCCGGATACCCGACGGTCCAGACAGACGGGCACGGAGACGCACGGAGACGGACGCAGGACGGCGTCTTCGGACGCGAGTCAGCTTTGTGGGCGGGGGGGGGGTGGTTACCCGTTAACAAGCCACGAGGCGAAGCGGCAGCCGTGCACTTAAACGCCACTTGGGCCCCACGGGAGAAAACGAAGAGAGAGGACATTCGACCGGCGCGTCCCTCAGGGTCACCGGTGCTTTTACGATCTCGCGGCTTCGGTGCAGAAGGCCGCACAAAGGAGAGCGTGAACAGACGACCTCACGAATCGCAAATCTCCGGACAAATGATCGCGGCAAACGTGGCCTCAGCACATTAAGCATGACCGCAGGCTCATTCCCTCATACCCCCCCCCCCCCCCCCCCCTCTCTCTCTGCCCACCTGACCCGCTCTCTGCTTCCTACAGAGCACTCGGGGCTCTTGGAGAGCGGCCGGATTGTTTTCATGTGCCGCTTAATGAATTGCCTGTAATTAGTGGTTGTTGGAGGCCCGCTGATGAAGTGGATGAGGACGCGCGGCGCCCGACGTGCTCTCGGGGGCTGAGAAGCAGGTGGGAGGCGGTGAAAGCGAGGCGGGAGGCGGGCGGAGTGGACGTGTCAATCACCGGGCAACGTTTCAGGATGCAGCCGCCCAATCTGACTTTGATCTATTGGCAGCTGCTGCTCTCACTTGCTTTCCCCGGTGCGATAGCGTTTGATTTCCAAAGTGCATACACTGAAGCAGATTGTGCGCTTTTTTGTGACACATTTGCCAAGATTCCCCCCCTCCCTTTCCACCTAAAACGTTTTTTAAAAAAGATGATTCAAGCAATCCTTGGAATGTTCCAGCGAGTTCTGAGAAAACCCGAGTGGTGACTTCTTGCTTCCCCAGGCGACGTCACCGCTGCATCCGTGTAGGTCGCGGTGGGAACAGATGAGTGGGAAGAGACATTTTGAGAGTTTTCTCGCACAGAAACCTCGCCGGAGAGACCTCCTCAGCATCGTTGCGTCCGCCTTCTCAAAAAATCTCCATCTGATTTCCCAGAAGATGCCGCCTCGCTTTTCAGCCCCCGACAATCTCATCTAAGCCGACCTATTAATGCCGGATGATACGCCGGCTTCTAAATGGCAGACGGATGAATAGCCGCGCGTGTGTGGGCGTTTAATTCGCCCAGCCGGGCGGTGGGAGGGCCGGCCGCCGGCGGCGCCTGGGGGGCGATCTCCCTCCTCCTTTGGGCCGCATGCGAGCGTGTGCGAGCTGTGACCTCATCGATCACGCACCAGTGTCTCTCTGCTGTGGTCACCTACACAGCGTCTTGCCCCCGCTGCGTCTTTATCTTCGTGTATCACCATCCATCTCCTCCTCCTCCTCCTACCAGCACCAGCGGTGCTTTTCTATCCTCGGAGCCACCTTCTAAACTTTTTTTTTTCTTTTTCTTGTTGACCCTCTGAGTCATTTGGCACAACAGGAGTCGCTCCCGTATCTTTATTTTTATTTTTTTTTATTTTTTCTTCTTGACAGCCTCTTCTTTTCGGAGCTAAAATCCTGCAATCATTCACTTGTTTGCCCGACTCTCTTCTCTGCTCAGCTCCTCTCCCCGCTTCACTGGTCTGCGACACACGCTGCCCCCCCCCACTATGCCCCCCCTCTACCCTCCTACACTCTTTCATACTCCAGCCATCTCTGCCTCGCCCCCCCAACCCTGTTTCACTCGGTGACCCCATCAGTCCCCCGGTGCCCTGCCTAAGCCTGGTCACTCTTCATCAGCTCGCCCTCCCAACGGTAAAAGGAAAATGGAGTCCTGTCGGCTTCACCCCCCCTCCCCTCTGGTTACCGGCCTCGCCCCCCGCCCTGGTTCTTCCTGATGGGATGTGAATAAACCTCCACGCCGGCTCAATCCGCCTCTCGGTGAGGGCTCCGCCGCGGCGCCTGAGTGAGGATAATCACCTTGGTTACCAGCGCTGCTAGGGGCCGCTGTCTAGCCGAGTTAGCTCTCGGAGGGGAGGGGGCTGGGGGGGTTGGAGACAGGTGTCACCTCACCAGGGGAGGCTGTTAAACAAGCCCGGGGCCAAGCGGGAGGTAGAAACGTTTGCTCTTAGCCAAG
Source organism: Apeltes quadracus (assembly GCA_021346845.1). NCBI lineage: Eukaryota > Metazoa > Chordata > Actinopteri > Perciformes > Gasterosteidae > Apeltes > Apeltes quadracus. Next base: position 1,503,597 of record CM037936.1, read on the forward strand.
GAGACCCTGTTGACAATAGCGAGGAATTCTCACCGCCCCCCTCCCCCCCATGGCTGGAGGTGTTTTCATCGCTTTCTAGACTCCGTGTCCCCCCCCTCTCCTCCCTCCATCTCTGTTCCCACAACAGCGTTGAACTTTAAACGCCTCGCAGCACAGTAGCAGGAACACATAGCAACCGCTTTGGCGCGCGGCGCCAAGAAGCAGCGTGGAGGCCGCCGCCGGTTACTGGCTTCACTCGCAGAGACAAACGCGCAGCGAGAGGCCTCGGCGGCCGCAGGGAGCGGTGCTGGCTCAGCGGACGTCCGATCGCAGCACGGGGAAAGAAGCAGCCCGGGTCGGTTTTTTTTTTTTTGATTGGCGGGATTCTGACGGCGGCCAAACGGAGGAGACGTCCTTGGCAACGGACGCATCGTTTTGAAAACTGCAGCGACCAAGTTGGTGGAACGCCAGTTGCTCTCAGAGAGCGACACGCAAGGACGACATGGATCACCATTATGGTAATCACAAGCCGCACCGTCTGGGGAATAGTAATGGCGAGCGGATGAGGCGGCCGCTGTAAAGAGCGGCCCTACATTAGCGCGCGCACGATTAGATTGACAGGAACTTTCACTAATGGAAAATTAAACAAATGGTCAAAATGAGACGTAAGCCTTCGATTCCCAACTGGTGTGTGTTTGTGTGGCCGAATGCGTCCGTGCATTCGGTTTCGACACGAGGCTCCCGGCGAGGACAAAACGTAAGATGGAAACCAGAAACAGGAAGTGTCCTTACAGTGGAAACTAAAGATATTGTCATGTCCTCTTTCCCATGGAGGCACAAATAAAAATCCTCTATGGAGTCATCGAGGCGCAGCCATCGCGTGACACAAAAACCTGTTCAAAAGAAGGGCTGGTAGGTCGCATTGAGGGATTAAGGGGATAATTAATATAAAATACATCACCTGCACTAAACGGTGAACACAGGAACTCCTTCCGCTTCGGAGTAATGGGCCCATAAACAGCCCACGCTAAGCTCCGTAACTCTCTCAGTCATGACTGTCCCAAAGAGCGACACATTGTTCATGGAGCTCATGTGTGAGCGGTTGCTCAGCGGAGATAGCGCCCCCCCCCCCCCCCTGTCAGGACCCTTTACGTCCTCGCCAGTCTGATCAAACGGCGGGCAGCTTATACGGGTTTTTTTTTTTTTTTAAGAGGCGGATTTCAGCTTCTCTTACGTGGACGGACACGCCAGCACCTTCTGCCAAGTTCAGCTTGTCCAATTATTCAGACCCACAAAAGAGTAAAAAGGATTGGAAGACTGAGACCTGAGCGGAAGGAAGCTCTCGCTCTTTTTATTAAACTGTCGACCAGTTTATTTTATTTTGGGGGTCAATTATCCTCAAAGGATCAAAGGATGAACCTGGGCCTACTGGGACAACCATGAACGGCGAGCAGAGCGCCACGGGGGGGCCGAGGGGTGTGAGGGGTGAGAAGGGTGAGAGGGGGAGGGTGAGGGAGTAAATGGCCGATCGGGACGCAAACTGCTTCTGACACGCATCAGAGACTGCAGCGGCGGCTCCTCGCGCGCCTGTTCCCGTCTTCAAAGGAAACTCCTCCGCACGCCGTGAGCCGTGTGCAGAGTGCACGCGTGTATGTGCACACGCGTGTTTTCACACCTATATGCGTGAGCTTAAGCGCGTCCCTATTATTGGTTTCTGTGCACACAGCATTTCCCTGGAGGTTTGTGTTTACACGCCAGGCCTCTTCTGTGACTCACAGCGACATTGATTTATGCACGGCCTCTGTGTGTGTGTCTGTGTGTGTGTGTGTGTGTGTGTGTGTGTCTGCACGCACATACCAGCCATAATGGGTATTCAAATCTCCTCCCACAAGTGCGTCCAACTGCTGCCTGTTTTTCAACCGAACAGCCCGATGAGGAACAAGCTGAGAACGGATGGCCGTCATTGCCCGCGCTCAAAAACACAAACAAATGGAGGTGATTAAACGCACACAGCGATGAGCCAGGTGGTAATGGAGGCATGGGCGAGGCGTAGGGAGGAGGACGGATGCCAGTGATGGAGGAATGCGTGGTCTCTCCATGCAGTCGGAGGTGGAGTTAACAGCATTTGTTACGTGGGGTTTTTGCTTGGACTGCAGCTGCTGTGGATCAGCCACCCCCACAAAGCACTAAAGCACACACACGGCCCGACTGTGCACGAGTGATGGTGTATGTGTGTGTGTGTGTGTGTGTGTGTGTCTGTGTGTGTCCCGCAGGCCTGCCCGTCAGACACACTGTGAAGTCTCTCTCCGCTCTTCCTCTTCTCTCCGTTTCTCGCTGCATCCATCCTTCCATCCTTCCATCCTTCGCTCTTTAAAGGAGGGCCAAGTCTCCCAGCATCGCCATCTTCACAGCAGCCTCTCCATCTATCTGTCTGCCCAATCAACATTCCCATCCCCACCCTGGCATAATAACCAGCCCCATCGCCTCCCACCTTTTCTCCCCCTTACCTCCCCTTAGAGAAATTACCAGAATGTGCTGATTTGTTATCAGAAAAACAGTTTTTTTTTCAGGCAGGTACATCTGTGCTGGGTATTTGGAAACAGACCATCGACTTGCTTCTCTCCCTCTTTCCTCCCTCCACCGCCTGCCAGTAACACCCCCCTGACCCTCCCCCCCTCCCCCTTCCAGGCCCCCGTCAGTGGCTAGATTGATGACAGCGATCAGCCCCCAGCAGAGCACTGTAACCCAGCACTGTAACCAGCGTGCACACACACACACACACACACACACACACACACCTCTTACACAGTACTTCTACATGATTATACACAAAATCAACCCTCCGCTGCCAGAGGAGCAGACGACATACGCAAGGGCAGGATTCAATACGGAGGCCACGGGGGGTCGGCATGGTTGCAAAAACAGACATCACCAGCTCAGGTGTGTGAGTGTGTGTGTGTGTGTGTGTGTGTGTGAGACAATCCAGCCCTGCGTTTAACCCTCTCACTGCCCCGGGACAACCTAAACAACAACAACCAACGAGCCAACACACTGTGCTCTTTCCTCGATGGCCCAGTCAGGTTTACTGTCGCTTTGGGTCGAATCGAATAAGGTTTGTCGACTGTATTTTACAATATCCAAGCAGATGGCACAGAAGTTGCTCAGAGTCATCGTGGAGCCAAATCCAAATCCTTATTTCTGCAGCAGATGCACTTTTTATAGGCTGGTGACCATAAAATCCATTGTGCCCGTGAGGGAGCACTGCAGGACTATCCCAGGCTGGGTCAGTGTGTGTGTGTGTGTGTGTGTGTGTGTGTGTGTGTGTGTGTGAGAGAGAGAGAGAGAGCAAACAACAAAAGGCAGCGCAGGTGCCATTGTTCTGACAAGGTGAGGTCTCAAAGGTCCTTTAGAGCAGAATGCGCACAGTGGCAGCAAATACGCGCGCCGTCAGGTCCACCACTGCGGGCCTTTCTCAGGTCACATTATCCAACCGGAGGTCAATTATTCAATCTACTCCGCGGGGATCCAGTCCCAAACAGAACGCACGAGCACAGCGTGCTTTCACAGAGCATTTCTGCTTTGGCGCAAAGAGTCCACTGCGCACCTTTCACTTTCCTTCGCCTCTTCACTCTGGGGGGGATTTACAGCAGAACCCTTTTTTGGAGGAAGTGGTCAGTACAACGCCTCACTCACAAAATCAGAAATGCCTTCTGGAGCTTCTAAGCGCCCCGTGGCGAGCCAGCAGCAGCCGGCGCGGCTGGTGGGAAGGCGGAATGACTGCACGCGCGCGGGACAGTAAACGAACCGCCTCTTCAGAGGACTCGAGGCAAAACTTGAGCGCGGAGGAGCGCCCGGTTCCCGCTCCGCTCATTGCCACCACATTGCGGCTTCCGAGGCTTACCGGTGCGCGCCAGGCAGGCGACGGCGACGACGATGATGAATGGTGGTGGTGGTGGTGATGGTGGCGCGCGGGACGCAGAGGTTCGCGCGCGGTCGCGGAAGCCATCGCTTAGGTGCTGATATTCCCCTCGGATGTCCTCTCGCCTTATTCCTCTTCCGCGGAGAAACCACACTGACAGGTTCGCTCTCCTGCAGCGCCTTCGGGCGTCTGTGTGTGCGCGCGCCCTTGCGTGCGTGCGTGCGCGCGGATGGAGGTGCGCGTTGTGTCGGGGCGCTGGGTCTGGTCTTGTCACGCGCACTCTCTCCCTCGGAATGCCTGCGCGTGACGGCTCGGCCGCTTTCTCTTGGTTACTTTACGTTGTAAATCTATTTGAAAGGTGTCAGAGGGGGCGGGGCCCGCGTGTACGCTCCCGACCAATGGAGCACGTGGAGGGGTGTGCGGATGAGAAAGGGGGCGGGGGGAGAAGGGAACGAGAGGGTGTGGGGGGGGGGAGAAATCAGCTCTGAGGGATCGGGAGGGGAGACGGATGCACAGTCCAATTCATTTGAATCAATTCTCACTAAATGTGATTGATATTTAACATTAACTTTCCGACGCAAATAACCAAATGTAATTGGGGTACGATGAGGACACAAATGTACCAGACGTTTGAAGAGACACGAATGTTGCAGTCGGTGGTTTATTCCGCAGTAAAGTGCAATGATATTAATCGGAATTAATCAGCACACATGTCACTCTACTTCCACCTGATCCAACTAGAACCCCCAACTTTGCTTACAAAGTGATTCTGAAGTTGATTGGCTGGTTGTTGTTGTTGTTGTTGTTGTTGTTGTTGTAGACCGAAGTTACCCGTAGACATAAGAAATGGTGGCGAACTGGTTTGTTTTCTCGAAGATTCATTTCATCCCTTAATGCTGAAGGAAAGGTTACACGTCAACTCACCGTCCAGTGAGAATTCTCTGAGCAGCCTTCGTGTGTTTTGAGATTAGGGTTCATCCTGGTGAAGCACAGGTGCTTTGTCTCCAAATTCTGCAGACCTGGAAGTGTTCGGTTGAATCTGCGTTTGCAGGGAGGGTGAAGCAGAGGAACAAAAACATAGAGCCTAACGAGAGCTCCTCAGGTCCCTCAAAGAGGCTCTTTAAAGTGTGTTTTCCCCTCATAGAATGCTGCTCCATTATTAAAATTGTTTCTCTTTACACACACCCCGCTTCCTAATCTAGTGTACTGTGCACTTCAAGCCTTTTCAAAGTATCTCTGGCGCTCCCTTCAGGTGACTTAGGGGATGTCATGTCATGGGTTTCAAACCCTGCTCAGGCCTCTTTCATCTCACACGAGTCGTGACATTTGCTTCAGTTTGGTTCTAAACAGTCAAAAGATCCACCAGGCATGAAACCCTCAAAGCGGCCTGTTAGCATTCATATTAATGGTGCTGCTGCAGAGCCGGATGACGTTGCTTTTGAACTCTCGCCTCACATTACCTCTTTTACCTGCGGGGAGTCCTTGGCTCTCTGAATAGGACACTATCTTCCCCCTGTCAGCCTGGCTTGGCAGCTGAGTGGGCGGCAGGCCGCGGCTCCCCCGGCACCAGATGGGGGCTTTGTCAGGAAGTAATGAGGGGAAAAGCACCTGCTTCTCCGGCGAACTCCCCTCCCTCACTTTCCTCCCTTCTGACGCGACACACGGCGGCTGCACACGCAAAGACGCAAGTGACCGTGACCGGAACAGCACGCGGTACAAATATCAGACAGTCAATCAGGTGACGTGTTCGCCGTGATGCACCTTTGCTGGTGGACCCCGTGTAGCAGGACGCGCGCCGACACGACTAAGTGACATCCGAGCTGCCAGCACACGGATCAGCATGCCGCCTGCTCTACTTTCCGCTGCTCTGTATTCTGTGCACATCCCGCGGCGCCCTGAGCTGTTGTCCGGGAGGTGGGAGGAGGAGGGGGGAGGGGTCTATCCGTGAGGCGCTATCAAGGTCAAAAATGTCTCCGTAAACTCCATTCATTCCTCGCCCGACCGGAACATTGTTCCTCAGGGACACCTTCGTAATCTGGTCCTCGGCGAGCACCCGGCCGGCAGCCCGCGGCGTTCCACGCCCGGCTGATTCAAAGGCCAAAGCCGGAGGCCGCTTCGCCGGCCTTTCGTATGCAAGAGGCCATTTTGGGAATTTGAAAAAAAACGTTGCATTCCTGCCAACAGAGCGTGAAGACTTCGAGGATTCTCTCCGTCTCCCGTCTCCTCCTCTCTCACCGGGCTCGTCGAAGACGTTGAACCAGAAGCAGAAGTTCGAGCAGTCCGGTTTGAATAATCAGTTTAATAACGCTGTCCCGGCTGCGCTCTGCGGCGCACGCACCCGTTAACGGACTGGCACTGCCACTGGGGGGGATCATTGGCAATGAAAGCAAATCAGGTTTTTTTTTTTAAGCCATTTAATACCAAAGAAATCCAGAGTACTAGTAAATCAAATAGTGCCGTATAATGTGCCTGAGAGCTGTCACAGTAAAAAAAAAGACGATTACAACCTTCCCAAAGAAGCTGCTTCTGCTTTGGAAGAAAACCGGTTGGAAGGGAAACAAATCAACAAAAAACAAACCTCGCTCACCCAAATGGCTCGTTTGCGATACACAGCGGAGCAATTACGTTTGCAACAGAAAAGAGAGACTTGCATATGGAGTCTTTACAGCTCCTACAGTACGCCAGATTAATCTCAACTCATTTTTGCTGGCAATGAAAGCTCACCGTTTTCCACGGCGCAGAATGAATGAAAAGAAAATTGGCCACCTCTCCGTCCGAGGAGCATCATTTCAGCCCGAACGCGGGAGAAGCGAAGCAGCATCTAAAGTGATCATTTGCCTCTAAGTGTACACACAGCGTGGCTCTAAACATCCCCCCCTCGCCTGATAGCTGCACACCAACCCTCTCATTTCCTGGTCACCCGCTCCATCCCCTCCGTGCTCTCTGCTCCATCTCATCTCCATCCCTCCACCTTCTGTCAGACCAGAGGCTGGTGGTCCGCGCAGGTGGAGGAGGGCAGGGACTCCACGCTGCTTTTGTAGATGGGCTTCTTCTGGGACCGGTCGTCACTGGCGAGAGAAGGCAAGAGAAGGAAAGACAGAGGAGCATTATTATCCCCGTATCGACCCGTCCAGCAGGCAGCAGATAAGAATAAGTGAGAAAATTATAGACGTAGCCCCGAAGTGAAAGTCAATTTTTCTCTCTTTTTTTTTTTTTTATTCACACATGCTCATGCACACAGCAGATTCCCTCCCAGTGATAACTTCTTCTAGGCCAACACAGAGACACAGAGAACATGCATGAAAGTGGTCGCTAATGGCTCATGAAGGGTCTTCACTTCAGCGCATTAGGGAAATGAGTTAACAAGGGGCGCTGCGAGGGGTCACGGTCTCTAACATCTCTTCACTTCGCCTCTCCGTTAAGTGCACTTCAAATAATATTGCGTAACTGAAGCCGCCGCTGTAAGCCCCGACTCCCCCACGAGCAGAACGTGAGGAGAAAGGGAGGAGGGGGGTGGGGCACGTGAGAGATAAAGGACGGGAGTCAGCCGGGGCCGCTGAGCCGATGGCGCCCTTTAGAAACACGCAGCGGCACGCAGGCTCCGGCCTGGGAAAAAGGTTTTCCACAAGATCCCTCGGCAATGTGAAGGCGACGCGTATACGCTCGATGTGAAGTGTGTCTACTGCGCACGAACACACACGCTGAGAGGGAAGTGGCCTCGGCTCCATCACACGAGACGGAATGAAATATAACAGCAATAACCATAACCGTGATATGGAATCAAACTGCGGGGAGAGAAGTCCGGGATGAGTTGGGGGAAAATGGAAAAAGGCGAGTGTGGACAAATTGCAGTAAAAAAAAAAGAAATATATATTTATGGCGACAAGTAAAGAGAAAAGGTGATTTCCTGTTGTGCGGAGCGCACACACACACACACACAGCCAGTGCCGGCCCGAGCCTCTTGGGGGCCCTAAGCAGAATTTGATTTGGGGGCCCCCCTCCTACCTTGTCACCTGTGCTAGAAGATTATTGGCACAAATGTCACGCTATACTGTTACAGCGAAAATTATAAATGAATACAGTGAGGTTATAATACAAAACTAGGGCTGCTTGCAGCATAAGCGAACTAAGCGGCTGCTTGGGGGCCCCCTGCAGCCGCTTAGTTCGCTTATGCCTTGGGCCGGCCCTGCACACAGCGGTTTCTTACATGGGTCCCTTGCAGGTCTTGGCGCGCTGGGTCCTGCGCCACAGGAACACACTTATGGAGAGGACGAGCGCCAGGAGGGAGACGGCCGCCGCCGACGTCATCAGCACCAGGCGGCCGTTGCTGGCCTCGTACCAGCGGGCGTCCTCTGCGGGACACACGGGTCACACGTGAAGTGCAGCACAGGGAAAGCACGCGAAACGACCCCCGCCGCGTGAGATGGACTCTTGATAATTAGAAGCCTGCTCGGGTGCAGTTGTTCTCCTCCGCTTGTGGAGATGATCTCTGGGCCCCCGGGGGTGTTTGATTACGGCTCGCGCTGCCGTTGCAGTGCAAAATCCAAAGTAACAGCAGCGACACGCAACATTTACCCGCCGTCGCCCGATCATTATTCCGGCATTCCAGAGATTATTACTTTTTTATTACTACACGTGCTGCAGAGGAAATACTGGAGAAACTGGTGGAACGCGGCGACCAATGAGACGATTGAACAAGTAATTGGATGACTCTAACATAATAAATAACATGCATTGAGTTAATTGCGTTTTCAGGAGGTTGCATCATTTCGACGAATGAGATGTCGAGGCTCATGAACCCTGGTGGGCGTTAAAAAAAGTGCGTCGCAGTAACATAATGCAGTCGTCTCACAGGTTAATGACAGCGGGGGTCATACGTGTGTCATGAATTGCATTAGCGATCATGTTGTAATGAAATTAATTAATTATCCACTTGGATACAAGCTTCGTTAGTTGTTCATGAAGACCAAGAGAAACCCTCAGACATCCTCGCACACTATAATCCAACGTATACTTTCGTCCAATCAGCTCACGATTATTTCTAACTGAACCAAGACTGTGTTATGTTGGGCATCAGAGCGCTATCTAGTGGAGAAACGTTCATATGATTAGATTCCAAATGAAGACGCGTTGTTATTTTGTGACGGGGTGAAGCTGTGAGGGAGGTATTTTTATCCCTTTTGTATCATTACTATTATTCTTTCGTGTTGGTCCTTTTAAAAAGCCAATTTCATCACATGGCTTAACCTCTGCATAGAGGTCCTTTCGCTACTTTTTATTATCATTGCCGTGTGCAGATAAATTCCAGCGAACCCTGTGGGCTGCTTCTTTGGAAATGCGAAGGGGTCAAAACGCACTTTCGCAAATGAGAACTTCTGCTTGTGCTCAGAAAAAGGGGAAGCACGACGCCTGCGTTTTAGTTGTTGCTTCGAGGCTGTTGAGAGCCACGTAGTTACAGAGAAATAATCCAACGCGTTGCTTGGAAAGAAGAAGTGGCAAACGCCCACTGCAGACCGGGTCACGAAGGACAACCAGGCTTGTGATCTTTAGTCTTCTCTTACTTGGCAGCACCGTGATGCTGATGGTGCGTTTCTTGCTGAGTGACTCCACAGAGGGATGCTTCGCTGAGCAGGTGTACTGTCCTTCATCCGTCGCCGTGATCTTCTTCAGCGTCAGCGTAGAGGAGGGCAGGAACCAGTCGTCACCCTGAAGGAGGGAGATGGACACTTGAAACAGAGTGTCAGCGACAGAGAGGGACACAAGAGCTGCAGAGGAGACAGTTTCAAGGAAGAAGCAGAGGAACGGGGAGGGAGTGTTATTAGCATGCGATGCGATAGAGGGACAACGTGAAAAAAAGAAATAGAACATGCTCTCTGCTGCTGCTGCTCGACCGCCAGAGAATCAGAGCCCTGGAGTCCCAGATGAAGTGTATTTACCTGGGTAGTAATCCCAATGAATGTACACACATGGACTCGAGTCAATAACCCAGATAACACCATCATCCGCAAAGAATGAAGCCACAACAACAGACTGTTAACACGACGCATAATGGGACGGCGAGGGAGCGACATGAATTGTAGACACATAAATAGCAGCACTATTATGAGATGGAGGCCGACATGGGAGGAAACAAATAATGGGCCAAACACAAGGATTGGAAAAAAAAAAAAAACCAACACAGGGGAGAAGGTGGAGGAAAAAAAAACAGAAAAAGACATTACAACATGCAAATGACTTGGCTCCTGGGAGCCGCGGCTCCTGCCAAGAAAGTCCATTTCAATTTGAATGGATCTGAATTAAGAGGATTTCCCATAAAGGCCAGGTCTGGCCAGAGCGGCGTTTTGTATGCAAATCCAGTGGCTCCCTAAGCAGTGGCCACATCTCCGCCTCTGTGCCGCTGTCATCACCGCGGGGGGGCGACGGCCCCCCCAGGCGGCTGCGTGTCAAAGCGGGTCAGCCAAAGTGGCGCTTTGCCCCAATTCGAATCCTGTCGGACGTACAGTGGGCTCACAGATAGAGGACAGGTCCCGTCCCCGCTTACAGCCCCCCCCCGTCATTCCTTGGGGAGCCTTTGTGACTCGTGCAGACGGGTAAAACCATTCTTCGTCTTCCTCATCAAACTGCTGCGGTTTCAACGTAACAGCGGCACAATCTTCTTTCAATAAACTCATTATCTCCGGAGGACAAACAGTATTAGCAGTGTAACTTTTTCACTGAAATGGATTTAGATTTGTAAGCTCGTCCTAAACCCGGATTAGCAGCGACCCTTTCACAAGCATATTAACCCTGAATACACTTATCAAAAAGAATAACAAAAGAGAGAACCTGCCAATTAAGCGGGCCCTGTTGCTGATGCAGCTCACTGGGTGCGTAGCTTCATTGCACCTGTAACTTTCCAGTGGTTTTTATGGTGATTGTGGTTACGTCTTGAAAGTGTAATGGCACTTTCTCACCACCGGGGCACCTCGCAGCTCATCAACCTCTTCTTGTTTACATGCGTGTTGTCGATGGCATTTTACACAGAGATGTCTTAATTTCCCTCGTGTGAGGGATTCTCAGCTCGGAGAAGAGGCCGGTTGAATAATTCAATACTGGTTAACCAAACACACACACACACACACAAAAAAACATTAGAAATCTATACACATAATTGTTTTCAGGTTGACTGGCTCTTGTCTAGACCTCATTAAACTATTAATCCTCTGTAAGTGGGGGCAGCGAGCGATGGGCCCAAGCCAACCGGTCACTTAACCACAGAGCACTTCTTCACCAGAGAGGAACGAGCAGAGGGGCAAACGGGGAACAGAGAGACGCCAAAGGACGCCGCCGCGAGCAAAGCCCGGAGGGGAGCGGGAAGCGAGTAGGTCATCGCCGACCGGAACCCCTCGACAGGCGGCCGCCCTCACCTCTTTGTTCCACAGGTACGTCGGCTCCTCCGACGAGCTGGCGGAGCAGCTGAGCGCCACGTCGTCCCCGAGCCGCACCTTCAGCTCCGCCGGGGCCCCGAAGTAGCTGGAGTAGCCTTTCCTGGTCATCCACAGCTCCCCCATGTCTAAGTGGACAAGGAGGGACGAGGGGGGACAAGGAGGGGTGAGGGGGGACGAGGGGGGAGCGTTAACAAAGCAGAGAAGTGCCTCCCGGGGGACGTGACTGAACACGTGTTTTTGCGGCTGCTGGAACACTGGGATCTTTAAAAGGCGACGGGGCTCCGGTTGGGAAGGTATACGAACCCGCCTCGAGCAATCGATGACCACGGCGATGATGATGATGATGATGGGCTTCATCTTATCGAAAGTCTTTAGAGAGGCAGTGTTGTGAATAATGGCTCATCTTGCATCTCTATAGCTGCCAGCCCCCCCTCCCCCCTCGCCCCCAGGCTTAATCTTTGCCTCTCATTGATTCCTCTCATGAGGCCGGGGGGCCGATCCGACAGCATCGAGGTCGATCTGATGGCCGCTGAGAAGATAGAGGACACTGATACTCCGCGGATGACAAACGCGCGCTTCCAACCGGAGCCCCGCTGGGGGGGAAATGGTGGTCAACGTGCCACAGCCACACAGCGTCTGTGCTGCAGTGGTTTTGTTAGACTAGTTAACTATTAACGTGGTGGGTTTTTATATTCCTCTCTATGACGAAAGCTGTACGCAGGCTGCCTCTACCTCCTGCTGCTTGGAAACTTCTCACCTAGACTGTTTGCCGATGTCCTGTCAGGTCTTTGTTTTTTTCATGCTTACTTACTTCAGCATTGTTATTATTATTGAAAAGTGAAAACCCAGAAGCTGTTTATCTTATTCGCACACATGTCATTCTCCTCCGCAGGAGACAGGCAATCGGGAAAAAAACAATACAATAAAGACTGTGAGGTTTGTGTATTCATCAGAAGGCAAACGCGTTGCCACAGAGCCATTGTTTCACTCACAATGCACTTTGATCTCCAGCGCTGGGGAGGCGACGTCCGTTGCGTTGGCGTCGCGGCCGGCGTACACGCAGCGGTACGGGCCCTCGGAGGACTTTCCTGCGTGCCGCACGGACAGGGCCAGACGGTCTGCGGTCCTCTCCACCTGCATCATCACGTAGAAGCACCAGGAGCGCTGCCCCACCGGACGCCAGCGCTGCACGTACTGGGGACAGGACTTTCATTCAGCTTCACGTGCAAACTTTCCGCAGCAGAACAACATTGAACAGAAGGACACGGCGTCACTGGGAGGAGCCCTCGTGACGGGTTCTGTTTCCACCCTCCACTGGTGGTGTGATATTAACACAGACCGGGGCCCCTTGTATCAGGAGCACTTGCAAATTCAGGCTGTAAATGCTGTGACCCCCCGACCCCCTCACCTCGGAGAAGACCTCGAAGTGGGCCTGGCTGACGTTGACCTCGGAGTCGTCGGAGCTCAGACACTCCAGCGTGAAGCTCTGCCCCTCCAGGACGGGCTGCGTGGGCCCTTTGATGAGCAGAGAGGCTGCGCGTGGACACACAACACACACACACACACCTGCCGTTACACGGAAACACTTGAAAAAGAAAACAAAATAAAACACCACTTCCTGTTGCTGTGGAAAGTTCCCCTGATCACGTGACTGGCAACAGGTTCTGTGGCTTTGCTTGTTTGTGTCTTTCGCTTCAGTCGACGATAGTGACGCAGCAGAAGCTGTTTACATAGAACCTGGTCCGGGCTGTATAGAGGGGAGTGTGTGTGTGTGTGTGTGTGTGCGTGTGTGTGCGTGCCCAGTATCACACATAATAACCGATTTAACTGCCTGTTCCCTCGACAATAACATCCACATTTCCTGTTAGAGTCTGAGGCTTGTAACCAGCAGGGGAATTAACACAACAGAGTGACAGGAGACACGGAGAGAGACTCTAGAGGGTACATTCACGGAGAAAACAGCAGAATAACACTCACTCAGATTTACCCGATTGAGCAGCAACGCAAGTAAATGTTTTAAAAGCGTGTATGTAAAAAGCTAAAAAAAAAAAATGTTTTTAACAAATACAATACAAAATGTCCATTTACCTGAATTGCCATGAATCAGTGCGACCAATGCAGCGATTAGAAGGACTTTCATGACTGTGGAGGGAAAAAAAGGCTTCCAGCTGTGAAACAATGTTGCGCACTTGAATCCAGTTCCTGATGCGAAATGAAAGTTCGCTCAGTATTTATCGTAACGAGGCGGAGGTGTGGCATGTGTGGCATCAGGAAGCTGTAACCCCCCCCCTGCCTAAAATGCGTGCCTCGGTGACCCTTATCATGTCGGTGGCCCTTTTATTTTCATAGCACACACAAGCCTGGACACTGTTTGTGTGGACCGCGGATAAAGGAACCGGTGCCCGATAATCAAACCGCCGTCAGTGCGTCACTGCTCTCTGAGGCTTGTTGTTGTTGAAGGTTCCTTCTGACGCAGTCAAACAGAAAGGGAAAGAGGTCTTGACACGCGGCACCGTTTGCTATCTGATCCCTGACAACACGTTACGCTTCGTTCCTCGGGCCTTTTTATTGATCGGCTGTTAACCAGAGCCGCGGAATCGAAAGGGATCTACAAGCGTCTCGGGGAGCATTTACTGTAAATTATAGCCTTCACACTCATGAGCGACATACCCTGGAAAACTCAGTTAGATATGGGCATATGTCTCCGTTGATTGCAGCCCGCGCCTGGACAAATATGATCGGGAAAAAACAATAATAATATGTTTTAAAAAAACAAAACCTATAATAAAGGATCCCCTCTAGTCTGGAGCAGTTTTTCAAAGGTTGAAACCCTCTAACTTTGTCTGTACCCTTATCTTATTTTGTAAATGTCCATGACCACTATATTCAATAGAGACTTTATTTGCATCTTACATCAGTAGTTCACTTAAGCAACATCTTACGTAAACGGGCTCACGTCTCACTGAGTGCGATTTCTTATAAGACATCATTCATAAACGTGGGTCGTTCTTATGTTTTTGTTATTGTACAAAGCGACGAGGTGAAAAACGAAAACCAAATGAATTTGTCATTCGCTTTGTTGAAGCGTGCTGCAGTTCCGCAAAGCGTCCAGCTGGGGGCGGAACGGCGCCGAAACCGTTTCCACCGGAAGCGTAACTGCACAAAGCGGAAGTGGAGGGAAAGACAACCTCGCCAATTTTCCGAGCTGTGCCGAGCAACTTTTTAGGGAATCTGTTGGCATTAAAGTCACTCGTCGTCATCACACCGAGGCCGCAACATGGACAGATAGTGTCTGTTGCATCGGGTGAGTGTCCGACACGGCGCGTGACGGTGAGTTGTTCCGCGGTACGAAGCCGTGACGTTAGATTAGCAGCTAATGCTAGCCCGTCCGGCTAAGCTCAGAGCTCGACAGCTGCTATTGTTTTTAGCTCGATGCGTTACGTGACGTTAGTCGGTTTTGTCGGTTTGTTTCAGTTGTCGTAGCTGCGTCCCGTGTGTTTAGATTGTTCTGCCAGTGCGGTGTTATTTTTCCAAGCCGGTGTTATGGTGCGTAACGTTGGATCGGTCATCGTTTTTACGGCTAACTTGCTGCATCTTGTGAAGCGCAACGGAAAGTGAAATAGGTGGCATGCCCGAAACAAATTAAAGTCGAGTAAAATGAACACATCAAGTTGAGAATACATAAAATTTAGGACGTACTTTCTACAATAAATATCTTGACTCTTCAGCTGGAATGTTACGGTTACGTCATCTTCTTAACCCCGCCTTCTTTTCCAGATTTACCGAGGTGGTCCCTGCAGACTGTAATCTGTCACATCTGTGCCCATCTTGGACGGTCACTCTCAGTTTGGATCACTGTTGAACACCAGAAACCCTCCCAGCTTTCCTGTGGCCACCAGCATGGCGAACAGCATCCCAGCAGCACCAAAGGTCACTGGGACCCCTGGCCCTGCTGGCAGAAGTAGTCCGGAGGGGTCGCAGGTCCGTTCTTCTGTTTTGATTAACCAAACCCAAAGGCATTGCTGCACCAGCAGCATCTGTAAATACTTCTGCAGGATGCATGCCTCATCAAACGTCCATGTCCCATTGTGTGATTTGTTTCATTCACGTCCCTCAACAGACTTCTAGAGACGGGACATGCAATGAGGTCTTTGTACACTTTTTAAATATAATGTCAAACTCGCATGTCAGCCCCGTTGCCCATTTTGTTGTTTTTTGTTATTTATTTTGAATGTCGAAAAGTACAGTGCTCGGAACACTTGTCGCCGTAAGTGACTGAGCAGATGTGTTTGCTTCCCCTGCAGGTGCTCAGTAAGAAGAAGCTGCAGGACCTGGTGAGGGAGATCGATCCGAATGAACAGCTGGACGAGGATGTCGAGGAGGTTCGTCGGCGGTTTTGATTTCAGTTTTTCTGAATGAACTCTTCATACGTGTGAACATCAGTGATGAGCTACACAACTCAACTGTATTAAAGTGGCCTCGGTGCAGCCCAGTATTGATCAGCTCAGGCAATAAATCAACACTAATGTTTTGGTGTAATTCATTATTGCACTGCAGCATCTCTCCTGCTCTCCGTCGGGCTGGAGCCCCCCCCACAGACACACCAACCGCTTTGAGCAAAAAGTCAATGTATCGCTAAACCCGCTGTCTCGCATCCATCTGCACTATGTTCTATGTTAAAAAAACACAGTGTGTATGTAAGCTTTCTGACTTTGTAAAACTTGAGTCTGCTTGCTGAGACAGACCAGCACCTCTTTTCTCCTGCATGAGAGGGAAGAAGCACCGAGACTTTCTATTTCTTTTTTTTATTCCAGTGAAATCGTACCGAGTTGAGTAACAGTTCCTGTTTTAAAAATGTGAATACATTCTAATCCGGTTCTGAATTTATTCTTTTAATAAATGATACACTGATAAGCGCCTCCCTCTCCCCCGTGGAAACGTAAGCAGCGGTGGAATGTTCGCCGTGCAATTTGTTCTCGTTGCTCTCCACTTCCCCAACCCTGAGCCACATCCATCATCTGGAAATGTTGTTCTATTGAAAGCCGGGCAGCATGAAAAACTGTCAGCAGCTGCAAATATGAGGGATTCGCCCAGTCGCTGTGGACTCTTCCCTCTTCTGAGATGATCGATCGCTTCTCACGGTGCCCGTCTCTCCTCAGATGCTGCTGCAAATCGCAGATGACTTCATAGAAAGTGTGGTGACGGCGGCGTGTCAGCTGGCTCGCCATCGCAAGTCCAACACCTTGGAGGTGAAGGATGTTCAATTACATCTCGGTATGTTTCTTTTTCTTTCTTTCTTTTTTTGCAGGGTTGCAAAATCGAATCCTCTCCCGAGAGTGTGTGTCGTGTGCTCAGGGAGTATCGGAGGTATGACAGCTGGCGTGTAAGGACAGGCCGCTGCGACAGCGGGTGCATTCACACTCGCTCCTCCGCCCGGGACACTGTTTTCGTTTTGTCTTCAGCGGCTTCTGTTGTGTGTCTCCGTCCCTCAGAGCACCAGTGGAACATGTGGATCCCCGGTTACGGCTCGGATGAGATCCGGCCGTTCAAGAAGGCCTGCACCACAGAGGCTCACAAACAGGTGAGCAATCAAAGGCTTTGTTTGCGTGTTCCGTGCGTCAGTCGGACAGTAATGTTAATAATTGATTTGTTTCATTTCTGGTTTCCTCACAGAGAATGGCACTGATCCGCAAGACGACCAAAAAGTAGCAAGACGAACACGTCGAACCCGCTGTGTGCGTCGCCTTTCTCTTTTCTTTTCTTTGGATTCCTTCTTTGTGGACGAACGTTTCTCCATCAGTCTAATTGTCAAAACAATGTAATTCTCGTCTGATTGTCTTTCGTTGCCATCGAGTTTAAGACTTGCGGAACTCAACCCTTTTGTCAATAAACATTTACTGGAATTCTGTTTGGTTGACGACCACTGCTCCATCTGACCTCGCTCGCTACTTTTACAAGTAAATGTTGAGGAATGTGTTTTATCTACAAGCTGTCTTGTTCATTCAATCCAATTATACATTAAACCAAATGGTGGCTACAAACATGAAATTCATATCAATGATTGTGTATTGTTACAGAATGTAGGTTTTATTTCATCAACATCTCTCCATGTAAACTGTATTTTTACTTTTGGTCCGTTTCATCGAGACGATGGAAGAAATGGTGCTGAGATGTTGACTTTCACAATGTCATAAAATAAACTGATCTGTTATCAAAAGACGTCTCGCTAAACTTAAAGCTTTTTAAAACTTCTGTAAAGCCTCACGGCTTCCACCTGATGGACAGTAATTATGATGGAAACCACAATTCAAAAGAACATCCAGAGGCACTAGAAGCTTGATTCATTTCATTTTTTTCATCACTCGCTGAGCACACTCTGCAACAAAGACAACTAATTAAGCCCGAAGCATTAATTGACGAGGTCTGCAGACGTGGCAGCATGTTTAATACAGTCAGCCCGGCATCTCGCACGCTCATGTTGGGAAGCAGCTAAACTTTACTTTGAGAAATGTTCTGCAGCAGAAGAGAATCCCATTAGTTCTCACAGCAGCATGTCGACCTGCTGCTGGAGGAGCACGAGTAGGTGCAGAAGGTCACGGCCATCCATCGACGCGTTCAAAACTTTGCACAAACACTCAAAATGTTACAAATGAGTGTTTTGTGATGGTCACGTTGTGAGGGGGCGGGTGGCGTCTAAGGACAGCACTTCCTGGGCGCCGCGCTGGGCCGGGCCGGGTCGTCTCTCTGCAGCTGCGGCGTGCGGCGAGCGGCGCACTTCACGCCGTCCCAGCCCTCCTGCGGCTGCAGCTCGCCGCTCTGCAGCCCCTGGTAGATCCGCCGGGTCAGCAGCTCGAAGGCGTCCCTCACGTTGTGGCCCGTCTTGGCGGAGGCCTCCACGTAGGGGACCCCCAGCTGGCCGGCCAGCCGCTCGCCCTCCTCCCGGCTCACCGCCCGCTCGCCCTCGTCGTCGCGGTCGCTCTTCTGTCCCACCAGGACGAACAGGACCTTCTGCGGCAGCACGCGCTCGCACACCTCGGCGTGCCACTCCTGGACGTGGTCGAAGGAGGCCCGGCTGGTCATGTCGAACACCAGCAGGCCTCCCACCGAGTTGCGGTAGTAAGAACGGGTCACTGACCTGAGGGGAGAGAGGGGGGAGGAAACAGTGAGGACCTTCAGACTGTTACCGACGGCAACAATCAGCTGGAAACTGAGCTTTTGGAGATAAGCTGATTGACCGGCTGTTTTCTTGACGATCACTGTTTCTGCAATCATGGAAGTGTGGGAGGGCCGAGTGGTTTGGTGTTTGAAGGAAAGGCGTGAGCCGCTGACACGCAGAGACACGCGCGCTTTGCACTCCGCTGCGGCCCATCGGTCCAGAGGACAGACGGGACGCATTTAAGGGCACAAACGAAACGCGTTGCTGCTTCTCGTGTTCGGCTGTGAACGGAGCCCCTCGAGGTCTCCTTGTTCGGCGCGTCCTCACCTGAACCGCTCCTGACCCGCCGTGTCCCAGAACTGGAGCTTGACGCGGACCCCCGGCTCCACCTCCAGGAAGTGAACGTAGAAGTCCACGCCCACCGTCTGGTTGATGGACTCCAGGAACAGGTCTTCAGTGTAGCGCTTGAGCAGAGAGGACTTGCCCACCGTGGAGTCGCCCAGCATGATGATCCTGAACTGGTACTGCCACAGAGTCAGGTCCATTGCTGCTGGCGCCGGAGGAGAGGGAGCACCGTCAAGACAAGAAACACACACAGGAATTCTGAAAGTGATTGAAGAAACTGCACCATGGGGGGCTGAGGAAGTCCTGATTGAACCTGAAGGAGACTCTCGATCCCACATCCGCTTCCCAGCCGCTGCTCCCCGTCTGTGACTCTCCGAATGTTGAGGAACAAGCACAGCTGCCACTCCTCAAATCAATCCCACTATCAGCAGGGCAGGCGGCGGATGATTGCATCACAAGTCCTCGTCCTCACAGAAACCTGTCCCCCCTTCACGCCCCCCCAAGGATCTGTGTCCCACAACAACAAAAGGGATCCCGGTCCGGCCCGGGTTCTGGTCTCGGCCGATGCTGCATGCGTGTGCATGAGGCCGCTGCGCAAGGTGTGGACTGCTGGAAGGTGCATGCTCACACTTGACACAAGGCGGGGTGGCGTTGGGTTACACGGGGAGGGCCGAGGGAATATGAGGAAGTGGCAGTTTAGTTCGGTGTAACGCATCAAGGCCGGGTCACTGTTATACAAGAAGGTTTAAAGTAACCACTGCAGGTCCGCTTTGTTCTGCTCGTGTACTAAAAGCACACGGAGGAGATCGTTGTGTCGAGTGGTGAAGAGGATTCAGGAGCGGAATAAAGGCCCGAGTGTCAGGAGGGATAAAATAGATTTATTCAGTGTGCACACACACACACAAACTTAAAAAATAGAAAAAAACTGCTTTGTCGTACATTTGGGTCACTAGCTTAAAAAATAAGGTCATAAGCATCCAGGTGCACTCAATTTAACGTGATGCTCATCACCTACACTCCGATGCTCCGGTTTGGAGATCAAAGAGGTTTTTTTTCCCCCCATTTCCAGATTTTAATGCAGCTAGCGTTCTTTTTCGGTTTCGTACCGTTCTCTCAAGAGGAGAACTTGAGCTCGGACACGTCGGCGTCAGGAGAACTGCTGCCGCTGTAAGTGTCCCTGTAAAAGCAGACGGAGGCGTTAATCGAGCTTTATGGCAGAACAGCAGCAGCGGTACGGCAGTGGGGCGTAGAGGGATTGATGGAAACGAAAACGGCTTAGAGGTCAAATGAGAAATGACATGAAGTGATTTAATGAATAAAGCGCCGCACCGATAATTCAAAGTTCAAACGTACTGCAGCACTGTAGTCGGATCAAACGTACGAACGGAGCGTCACGCGGCCCGTTTGCCCTTTGCTCACCGGGGGGAGAGGCGGCAGCCTTTGGCCAAGTAGCCCGGGAGCTTCCCCGCCGCCGCCAGCAGCAGCCCGAAGTACGGAGGAGACGGCTTGATGGGCCTGGAGGTGAACTCGGGATGGTACTGCACGCCGACAAAGTAGCAGTGATCTGGAACACCGGAGAGCGCTCGGTCAGTTCGGCGGCGCCCCCGCTGGTGAGCATGCGCGTTGCTCCTGGTGAGCAGGCGGCACCTCGAGTCTTTCGGCGGGTTCTAAAGCGCCTCGAGGCGACAGCGTGCGGAGCCTCGTCTGCACACTTTTTACTCACCGTCCAACTCGATGATCTCCATTCGCTCGCCTTCCACGTCCTCGCCGACGAAACGAAGGCCCTTTGTTTCAAAGTGGTGTTTCAGCTCGGGATTCACCTGAAGATGAAATGAGCGATAGTTCAGAGATTCAGTCAAAGATATGATCACGTACAGTCCAAACAAAAACATGTTTCTGAGGAAAAGGGAGCGTCATGTCTCTCCCGTGCCATGTTGGCTCAAACCATTCTGGTATGGGGGGGGGGGAAACTTGGTTTTAGGATAATTAAATAATAACATTAAGTTTATAGGATGAATGCATGCAAATTTAAAATATATCTAAAAAGAATTGAGTGCCTTCACGTACCCCCAGGGGTCGACATACCAACCCCCCCATTTGAGAACCACTACCTTGGCGCGGGCAGTGGTTTACAAAAACTGTTTAAACTTCTTATTTTACCTCGAATCTGTGCCTGTGCCTCTCATCAACAAATTCCACGCCTCCGTACAGCTTTCCTGTAACAAGAGAAATATCAGTCATCAGAAACATCAGCTGGACTGATCACACACACACACACACACACACACACACACACGTTCATACTAGAGGAGGGGAGGCGGGCGGGGGAGGAGGGGGGGGGGGAAACGCACTCAGTACACTTGAGCTGGATTTGAAAATAGTCCGCCTCTTCCCCAACCGCATAGTCCCACCCATCTGCCCCGGGTTGTGCTCCGGCATGTCGATCACCTGCGGAGATCAAAGAGGCGGTTAAAACATATTCGGCTTCCCGCTGCGGCGATAAGATGTGATGTGAGCGCAGAGGTGACTGACCACTGGGTGAGTGGATTCTGGGTTGAACTCGGTGGAGTTGGCATCTGAAAAAGATCACAGAAGTGAAACGGATCCATCGCGGTTCACGCTGGCGCAATCGTTGAATTAGGAAACCAGGAGACGCGCTCGTGCCCGGCGCCGTTACGCACCTTCCCACCCGAGGACGTGGCGGGCGAACTCGCACACTGCCAGCTGCATGCCCAGACACACTCCTGCACAGGCCGAGAGCACGTTAACACAACCACAGAGCGCTCTGCACAGCGGGGATCCTGCGCTAATATTTCAAAGTCATTATTTAAAGTGGATGACATTTTTTTTTGTCTAGATTTGTTCTCATTTGACATTAAAGAATCTGAATTCTGTAGTAACTGATTTCCAATTGATACACGTGAACACAGCATGGTCTCGGTTGGCGGTTGTGTTCTGTGCTCTGATGTGCCGATCAGAGGCAGCTGGTGAGCTCTGGCAGACTGATCCTCATTGTGTCCTGGCTTCACGTACCCAGGAAAGGCTTATTCTGCTTCCTCGCCCAGTTTATAGCGTGCATCTTTCCTTCTGTCCCCCTCACTCCAAAGCCTCCTGGTACCAACACACCACTGTGAGGGGAGACAAGTTTTGTAAATATATTATTTTACTAGACATTAGATACAAAATTGGAATTTTTAGGATATCTCGCAAAAAAATTCAAATTTAAAACATTACTTTTCTTGTATTTGCAAGAGACGAATTGCTCGAATCATGTGGCACAACGCCAGCTTTCCTCTGGTTTTTGGGCTCTCTCTCCCTTTTCTCTCTCACATTACTCATTGCAGATATAATCCATATATAATAAAAACCTGGAGTTTTTAAAGGCATCGATCCGAGCACGACAGCCCTTTGCTGTCACCATGTGGCAACTCACCAAAAGTCATTTAAGAGTTTTTCTACTCACTCAGAACTGCAGAGTTTTTGCCAGGCCTCGTGATACTTCACAGGGTCACCTTGCAGCGTGGCCGTCTCCAGATCTGCAGAGTCTATGTACTGTCATGTAAACAAAACAAGGACATGAAGTCTCTACTATTCCAAAGCAGTGCGGCGAAATCCACAAACGAATATACAAAACGTTAAAAAGAAAATGTTATCGATTCGTACCTTGACTTCTAGTTTGTGATTGACGGCGAGGGCGGAGTGCTCCAGGGCCTTGACCACAGAGGTGTACGAGTCGGCTAACTTTGTGTATTTCCCCACCAGAGCTATGGAGACGTGCTCCAGGAGACGGGCAGATCTGAGGAGAGAGACAGAGGGAGTAGGAGGGTTCACACCGCCGGCCTGGTGCATCAGCGAAGCACCACTTAAAGCCACACAGACCTGTCAGCCATCTCCTTCCACTTTGTGAGCATCTTTCTGGGCTTCACCTCGATGGGAAGGCTCAGCCGCTCGCAGAAGTAGCTCACGACGCCCTGGTCCTCCAGCAGCAGGGGCACCCGGTAGACCGAGGAGACGTCGTGCACACAGATCACCTACTTAAGGAAAATCCTCAGTGAGACGACGCTTAACTTGTAGGACTTAAAATCGTACCTGTGCTATTGTTGAGGGGTATAAAACTTTCTCCAGATAATCAACATTTGAGGCTGTAAAACATGCTGGAGCTTAGTTTGCAGCTGATGCCCAACACTTTCCAGATACTGCATAATTCAATCCATGGCACTGCTGCCAGCTCACACGTCTGTAATATGTTATATGTACTCTAAACCTCTTAATACAACACCAGAACTGCTGAGAAAGAGCTTCAGGTTAAGTTGTTGGGTGTAGAAACAAAGCCACTGTACTTTACCTGCGTGGGCTCAACATGACAAAACATGGAGATCTTCTCCTTGGCGGACGTTTCTAGGGGCGAAGAACAGCGGCACATAATCTGCAGAAAAAAACAACGTTCATTTTACAACTGGACAAGGCTGGAGACTGTACCCTGAAGTTGGATCAATCGCTACGCGACGTATGCCGTCCCGCTCAGATAGGATTGAGCAACGCTGATGTATTTCCAATACGCCAGATTGGGTTGCAAACAACATTACAAATGCACAGCTAAGAATTATTAGATATTGATTTTCTACACATACAGGAACATTAGAGAAACGTTATTATTGTGGTGCAGAAGGTAATAACAAGTTGTAATCTAAATTACCAAATCTGGAGACAAGCCCAGCCCTCTGAGCTCTCGCACGCTGTTCTGTGTTGGTTTGGTCTTCTGCTCTCCTGTGGCTTTGGGCTGAAGACACAAAAGCACATTCCTCTTCAATGTGTGCGTGACAGATGAACGAGGCATTACTCCTTGCCCTCCGATTGAACACTCAAAACAAACAAAGCATAAAACCTGTGACTACTTGAAATAACATTCAACGGGACACACCTGAGGCACCAGACTGACGTGGATGTTGCAGAAGTTCTCCCTCTTCACCTTGAACTGGAATTGTCTGAAAGCCTCGATGAAGGGCATGCTCTCAATGTCCCCCACTGTGCCTCCCAGCTGTTTGACACAAAACAGCAGCTTAGACCACACAGCTGCACACACACACACACACACACACAAAAACACAGGTGGCTTCAAACCGACTTACACAGCCATTGTTATCCGCTGTGCTGAGCTTTAGAAAACTGCCCGGACTGGTTTCGGTTCACACCACGAGAAAATAACTGCTGGAGAGTGATTATTCAACTCCACTTATGAAGCGCCATGAATGGGCTTGTTTATGCATGATGTACTTCTACAGTACGCGTCATCGTGCAACTATGTAGCACGGTTAGCAGAGAAATGATGCCTAACAAAACTCCTCAGGAAATCTTGTTTGTGTATTTACATGAAGCAGCCAACAACACCGACTTACCTCAATGACACAAACTTCAGGCTCCACGCCATCATCATCCACCGAGATCCTGGCCTGCTTCATCACCCACTCCTGGATGGCGTCTGTGATGTGGGGCACTACTGAAAACAGATTTAAAGAATAAAGCTTGGGGTGTGTGGGGGGGGGTCGATGGTCGGTCATGTGAGGCTTCCGCGTTTGGTGGGCTCGCTCACCTTGCACAGTCTTGCCCAGGTAGTCTCCCCTCCTCTCCTTGTTGATGACCGACTGGTAGATCTTTCCGGTGGTCAGGTTGTTGTCTCTGGTAAGACGGATGTCTAGGAAACGCTCGTAGTTCCCCAGGTCCAGATCCACCTCGCCGCCATCGTCCAGAACGAAAACCTCACCTGCGCCACACAGACATTACATCCACTCGCCTTAAGGTCAGAGGAACCTCAACAATGACCTGGTGTCCGGAAACGGCAACTCACCGTGTTCATATGGCGAAAAGGTGCCGGCATCGATATTGATGTATGGATCGATTTTGATGGCAGTGACGTGGAGGCCACATGACTTGAGGATCGTCCCCACACTGCTGGCGATGATGCCCTTTCCAATACCAGATATGACCCCTCCGGTCACCAGGATGTACTTCATATCGGCCTGCAGCGCAAAGCGAGAAACTGTTACTGCACGTTTCACCTCG
Organism: Apeltes quadracus; assembly: GCA_021346845.1. NCBI lineage: Eukaryota > Metazoa > Chordata > Actinopteri > Perciformes > Gasterosteidae > Apeltes > Apeltes quadracus. The sequence goes on from CM037936.1 coordinate 1,528,483, forward strand.
ATGCCGACCACACGACCTGGAATGCAATGGCGGGAAATGCCAACAGCCTCCGGTGAGCTACCTGGAGCTAACATCGTTAGCATCACACACGCACACCTGTTCAACTGGAGCCTAGGTAAAGTTGTTAGGAAGAACTGCTGTGTCCCGAACAGTTTGGCAGCCTGTTTGTTGTTGGCTAAGCGACATGTCAGAACGACAACAACGAAGCCAGGCTAATACTGACGTCAATAATAACGAACATTAGATGAACCGGCTGTCTGTTTGACAGCTAACGGTTAAACTAGCTAACGTTCGCTAACTGTGACCACTTTAGGGGCCCCACGAACTTACCTCACGGTGAGGGACGCCGTGGTCCGCTGTCAGTGGAATTTAACGCACTTTTGTTTACGAAGCGTCGGTCTCCACGTCCCGCAGAAACACGTGTTGCTGCCGCACTGACAGGACTACGCGGCACCTTTCGTTTTGCGCTACGTTTGTTTTCTATGCCCTTGTTTAGCTTCTCAGACACATCCTGTTTTTTACCGTCCCGCCCCCTCCCACCGGATTGACCAATCAGGTGCGGGTATGTTAGGGGTAGTTCCGTGGGGGCGGAAACGCCCCAAATCACAAGTGGCGTGTTTTACCGTGTGACGTCACAGGCATTGAACTGAATGTAATTCAAGGTCAGCGAGTACAATTTAATGTAAGACCATGGATAATGATATAATTAATAATACGTTTCGTATTGATGATGTACTCTTACATTTCAGTTACAAATATTGATTCTGTACGCAAATGCAACCCAACCGAGATCTATATTACCTTTAATTTTTATTAGTTTTAGTGGCCCACTGTCAACCTGATTAACGCCTTGCATGTACACTTAGCGTTTTTTTATTTGTTCCATATTTGTTACACCTCAGTGCTACTGGATGTATTAAAGGATATTGCCACTGCAACAGCGAATAATATGTTAACTTATCCTAAAAATTGATTTGCCTTATAGAAACATAAACAAACAGTCTTGTCCTTGTACAGTTAGAGGACATCTTAGACATTTACTGTTCACGGACATATTCCATAATATCGTCTTGCATATATTTTTTTTCTTAAAAAATTATTATTGAAAAATATTTCAATAATTTGAATAATTCTGTCTTTTATTTGTCTCCTTTTATTATCAGTTACAATGTTACAGTTTCACCACTAGATGGCGTGTATGTTCTATGTTGCAATTTCTTCAAAACGAATTTGAAGATTTGAACATCGCTATGCACACATATTGGCCCTTGTGACTTTAAGGGGGTGAATGAGGCATCAGATATAGCACAACAGAGACTGATACAGTGTTGAGCATTGATCCTCTCACAGAGTCCGTACAAAATTGGAGCAATTGTCCCTCATAACCACATTGACACAGTAATGCTGTCAGGGAGATATAAAAGTTGTTCAGTGTGTTCGGTTTTCTGCTGCTCCAGTTTTGCTGTGGGTAATGAGAGCGCTGATTCTAATTCATTTCTGTCCATGATCTTGATCTAATTAAAGACCGCATCCCTTCCACCTCATTTTCCTAAGCTGTTCCCTTCAATTACATCTGACAAGTGAGCGCAGACACACATTAACCTCCTGCACGGAGAGGTACTGTGCTTCCCTCATCTCTCTGCAATCTCTCGGCAATTCAGAGGCAGTTCCACCTCTGTGAATGCATATGCAGGGTATTACCCACCTTCGAAATGTCTCTGTTTCCTGTTTATTTGACTGGCAGGAGTCAGCTGTGACAGCTCATCCTTGTTTGTTATTGCTTTCGTTGCACAAAGAGTGGATGAATGCTGAAAGAATATCGGAGCTACCACAAAATGGGCCTAATGTTGTGCACAGATGTGTTCCTTTGTTTGAAAAGAGACATTTATCAACTAATAATTTGATTATTTTTAAAATGTGTTTATTTTCTGAGGAACACTTTTTAAAATTTTAGTGAAATAACTCAAATCTAAATGTATCTTCCTTACGTTTTAGTAGCAGGAACTGAACACCTTTGCTACTCTATATTTAAGTGAACCCCCAGGTCCTTTCATTTGACTAAAGCCCCAGTCATACCATTTAGTCTCTGGTTTAAAAATCACCTTTAAAATAAGATCATCACTTGTAATGTGATGGTGGGAGGATAAAAGACAGAGGTTCATAGGACATGTCAATGGATGGAAACAACTCTCAGTTGTGTTTCTTCTTCACCTCCATCACAACAAGTCTTACAGCGCCGGGGGGTCAGATGTCCCGGACCTCCAGTGGGCTGCAGAGGTCCAGCCCCCTGCTCACATAGACACACAAAGAAACAGTAGCCCACATCCCCCGCAACTCGTGCAGATTATTTATGAATGGGAGCGGTGCCTTTTGTAGTTTTGGAATGTTCCAGATAGATCGATTTAAGACGGGAACACAGATGGCTCTTAAGGCACAAAGCGGCGCGCAGCCACTCAGAGGGAAGAGTGAGCTCTCGGGCAATTAGCGTTGTTATGGCTGCTCGTGTGCTCGGCGGGCTGCAGGAGCAGCACACGTGCACGCTGGACATGTGGGGAGCAGGGATAATGATGATGATCGCCACTGCAGCAGAGCAAAAGCACACTTAACCAGGTGATGGACGGGACACAAAGGGCGTCTCTTCATCACACAGGACAGGAAGGCAGAACAAACACACGTCGATATTTTCAACGTTTGTGTTTGTAATCAATCGAGCAGTTGTTTCCTCTGATAACACAACTAACATGGCCATTACGTAGAGACTCATCAGTAATCTAAAACCCTAAAGAGTCCAATAGACAAAAGCAGCAAATCCTCTCTTGATCAATTTGTTTTTAATAAATTCAACCATTAATCACATCAAAAGTTGATCAGCTAATTAAATAATCAATGCACCGTTTCAGCAGCAGTTTTAAAAGAAAGATTTGAGGCATTGAATAAACGTAGTTATTCATTTTGATACAATGCTTAAATTGTGAGCATTCTATAATATTATTGTATAACCAGATCCAACACTTCTGCCCATGATATTGGAGATGCGCACACACACACACACACACACACACACACACACACAAACACACACACACACGCAAACACACACACACACACACACACACATTTGACTTGCGGCTCCGTTGACACACATCAACATCAAGGGCAGGTGTGGTTGTAAACAGGAGGGAGACAATAGTCTCAGCCCATCATGACGTCTCTGTGGCCATTGTGGACACTGTTTGCGCCACACACGTCCATGCGCGCGCGCGTGTGTGTGTGTGTGTGTGTGTGTGAGTGACATCCACCCCTCTCTTATCACTGCCTAAGACTCAAGCCATTGAGAAAGCAAATGTCAGCTGAAGGGCGTTGTCTGTTTGCTGTAGTCTTTCCTCCCACTACTTGGAGCGCATCTAATTTGATTATGAGCAGCGGGGAAGAAAGCCAGCGAGGCTTCATTTGATAACATGTGACTAATGACTGTACAAAGAGCACGGACAGACACTTCAGAGTGCAACGAGGCTCTTTGTACCTGCCTTTGAACACGCATGGAGGCTTGCATATCCCATGATCCTCGGCTGTTACCCCCCCATCCTCCCCTGCACCTTGAAGGCCTCTGTTGTGTGTAATCCGTCCCCCTCCTTGCCCTCATCTTACTCTTCCTCTTCTTATCGCTCTCTTCTCTCTTCTAGGCAAAGCACAGCTAGAGGTTGGGCCTCTGCCACCACCGTGAAAACAGATGACAGTGTCCCCCCCCCCCCCCCCCCCCACCCCTCCCTGTGTCTGTCTGCCTGGGAAGAGAGGGGGAAACGAGAAGGATTGATTCATTTAAATGCACGCTGTCTCCTCTCTTCTTCATCGAACCCCCCCACTCCCCTCCCTTCCGGCGGACATGGCTGCGCCGTGAGAAATTGAGAGGAAGATCACGGGAGCCCTTTCATCAGGCCACGTGTGCGCCGTTAGGAATGTGGTCGGGGCGTCGTGGCCTTTGACCGTCGCTGCTGCCGAAACCGACTGCATTTTCCTTTGTGATTGAAAAGCACATTGACGGTGAAACATTTTGGAATGAAAAGGTGGGCGATTGTCACGCAGCCCCATAAATCTTCCCCCTCGCCTGCAAAAGATGATGAATTCAGCCCAGCAGCTCAGTAACTGTTATGTATAACAAATTATTTTCCTTCCCCTACTTAAACAAGTCTAATATTCAGCGTCGCTGCCCAAAATACATGCAGTGACGGAAGTGGCATCGGGACATCGAGTCCCGACGCGGATCGTACCGGAGGCGCAGAGATGCGCCCTGGCGCCCCGTGACCACTCGTCCAGACCACATGTCATTCTCAAGTCAGATGCTACGTCGCCGTGAACAAGCAGTCCTTTTACCCCCGACTCCCTTATTCAGTCTCCTCGAGGCCTTCTCAGGCTGCGCAGAGGTGCGACCGGCTGCCGACACCAAGTTTGGTGTCGCTGAAACGGGGGAGACTTTTCCGTAGATGACGTCTTCTTTTCTTCAGGTGCGTCACGTACAAGGTCACGTCAGTAAAAAAGGGCTAATAAATAAATAGTGGACATTTTACTGTCGCTTCCTTCCCTTTCTTTCTTGTCGGCGCAGCGTGAATAAATATCAGCGATGTGACGTGACGTCAGGGGGATTTTGACCATTGTAATCATGTGTTTTGTACATTGATCAATAGCAATGGTCCAGATGCCTGCTGTATCCATGCGTGTCCCACAGCATCACGCTGGAGGGGGTGCAAATGTTCCACATGGATGTTCTTTAGCGGCTCCATCGCTATTCACTGGCTAACTTTGCCCCCAGCTTCCCTCCACCCGCTCTCATCTTAACCGCAGCATCGTATTCCAGAACCATGACATGTCCCTGGTTCTCCATTTCCGTCCCTGCCGGATGTGCAGCGTCAAACGCTGTAGAGGATCTTTCTCTGTCGGTACAGCAGAAGAAGAAGAAGAAGCCTTCGTAGAGGATCTCAAGGACAACAAATGGGTTTGATTAGAGGACACGTCCCTCTGCCTGCGACGCGTACGTATGTGGTTGTGCGTTGTGTCTAAAGGTTCCTCGAGGTCTTTATGGGTGATTCCGGGTCAAAAAACACCGATGTGTCGTCGCACCGCATGAAGCATCGAAACATAAAAGCAGTAACAGACATTTCCCGTCCCTCTGATGTCCCTCTGTGGCAGACTCCCCCCCCTCGTCTCCTAACACCTCCTGTGTGCTGCTTCCATGCTGTCCTTCATTCAGTGTGCGCTGAATACGCTGCCAGCTCAGGTTATTTTAATCTCCCCCATCCAACGTATGCATCCGGCCCCCCGCGGCGCCTGACTGCACGCGCTGCCTCCTTATCTCTCCGTCAATGTTTGTCAAGGAATCCCCGGCGCTCATGCTGAGGTTAAATCTCCAGAGGAATAATCCACTCAGGCGTGTTGACTCTGAGGCGCGGCGGAGGCTCAGCAGGTGCTCGGGGAGTGAGTGGGATTCGGACTCGTGACCTTGGCGGCGTTCCTCCGCTCTCCTCTGCTTTTACCTCCGGTGAAGCACCGGCGCCATAAAAACAACCATTAAGGAACGATTAGCTCCTTTCTCGCCGCTCTCACAATTTCCCTCCATCTTTCATTGGGTTTGGAATGCACCCGTGCAATCTCCCCTCCCCCATCCCCCCCCCCCCCGAGATGGACTCGTGTTGGGTAATTTCTTCTTACATAAGGGAGACTATCGCACACAAGACATGTAAAAGCAGCATCCGCAGGGCCGGAGGGAGAGAATGCAATCCTCAGCTATTTGTAATGGAGAGCAGGGGAGGGGCAGAAGATGGATGTGATTTCACATTAATTGTGTGGGTTCACAGGAGTGTGTGTGTGTGTGTGTGTGTGTGTGTGTGTGTGTGTGTCCACATGGGGTGGGAGGTGTTAGTGGAATTTCTGAGAGCTATGCTGACTTTACAGGCACAACAGGGATTGTGTGGGTATGTGCCTGCATGTGTCTCCAGGAACATGTGATTTTCTGGCTTCATGTGTGTATTTGTGTGTTTGAAATGAGTTGGCATGTGTGCGTGTGTTTTGCTCTGGGGGGGGGGGGGGGGGGGGGCATGTGGAATCTTCTGAGCACGATGCTAAATTAGCAGCGTGTGCAGCCGGAAACAAGCTGGTGAATCTTCCACAGGTCATTAGCTTTATTAGCACATGTTCAAGAACCAAACTGGAGAGTAGAAATACGACTTTCTTTAGATTAGTAGGGAAGTATGAAACACATTTCCCTCTGTTTGTGGATGTAAGCTGCCAGAAGCCAAGCCTATAGGATCATATGCTGAATATATGATATTATTGTTATGTATAATATTGAGAATGATGTGTGGAACGAAGCATCCAGCAGGTGAGCAGTGCGGAACGAAGCGGGCGCTTCATTAAAAACGTTTCCCCCCCTGAACACACGTGACTCACAGTTGAAGCTCTCGTGTTTTCTACTGTTTTGTCCTTCTTCTCATTTCATCTTTTGCTTGCTAGTTTCCTTTCTTCCTCCTTTCAAAGGAGAAAATAACTTTTCACCAAAAGGAGACTGACGACAACAAGGCGCGTTCGGAAACTAACGTCTTGAAGCTGCGTGGCGAACACAAGATAAATATGATATGCTATGTTTCAATTTACTTTGACATTTTGAGAAATATTAAATTAATTCTGCAAAGGTGTCATCTTTTGTTCGCAAATTGCCCCTCTGATCGGTTTCATCTCCATGGTAACAGCAGCCGAGGGTTGGAGCCGTTTGAGTATTTAGACCCATCCGCGACGGCGAATCGATCAACACAACATCCAGCTTAAATTTTAAACCGGTTCAAAGTCCCACAGAAAGAGGCCGTCGCTGACGGACAAAAACGGAGCAGACGTTTCTGAGCAAGAGGCTCCAACGGCTCGTCTGCGGTCGTGTAACCCAGTTGTGTGACGTTGTGTGTGGTTGATGCTTTTGGGTCGATGGAGGATCTTCCTCTCGCCTTGTTATCATTTAAAAACACATTTTCACGTGTCCACCCCCATTAGAACGAGAAGACGACGTGTTCCTCCTAATGCAACGTGGGTGGGATTTGTCAATTAAGTACAGTTTTACGTAATACATCCCAACTGTTACTGAAACTAAAAAAAGAAACGCGTCCACATGTTTGCACTTTGCACTCTGGCGCTGCCTGGGAGACACTCGGCTCTCCGAGTCCCATAAAAGGGTAAGTTTGGACTGAACGGTGTTGCTCGACTAAACCACAGGAAACATGGAGTCATTCCGGGAATTACAATAAATTTACATTCCTGGAATTGGTGAAAGAAGCGTGTTTGATATAGTAGCACTAAAATCGGCCCGTCCCTTTTGTGCAGCGCTCGGAGGCCAAATCCCAGCTGGAATCTGGCAATTTGAAAAAGTTGTGTTGTTGCTTCGGATCGCGCTCATCCAACTTTGCGTGTTGTAATATCTCAAGCTTGCATCCTTTTAAAGTGAACCTGGTGTCTCGTGAGGTGATCACGGCCGCGTTTCAGCCTCGCTGCGTGAGAAATCACAAAAGCCAATTAAAATGGATCGTTTTTCTCACTTTGCCGTTCCTCTCCATCGGCCTCCTCGCTGTTCATCCACCTGTCTGTCACGCTGCTGCCTTTCCCTTCACTCTGCGATCCTAACGCCCCTGCATGCACAATCACACAACACTGACCTGGATTCCCTGTTCTTCCCCTCCGCTTCCTCCGTCACCGCCGCCCCACCCCTTCATTTCCTCTCTCTCTCTCTCCGTCTCTCTGTCTGACCCCCCCCCCCCCTCCAGCTGCCCTTAAAATGGAACCCAACACATCAGGTGATTGTGCGCCCGTTGCACTGTGTGTAACCACCACACGCTCTCCGCACTTCACCTATTTTGTCAGGATCGCAATTTCGCGGGAAACACTTGTACGCGGGTCGGGTGTTTCCAAGGTTACCGCAGAGGCACTAAATAACTGTGACAGCCGTGGCTGGGAACTGTAGAGTCGAGCACAGCGACTCCCCCCCCCCCCCCCCCCCTTCATCCGCAGACGACTGGCAAACAGCAGCATTCACTCACCAATTAGCGTTATGAACTTAAACAGACGCAAACAAGGGCCCGATTCCTCCGACAGGTCAAAGCTTGTGTCGTGTGTGTGTGTGTGTGTGTGTTTGTGTGTGTGTGTGTGTGTGTGTGTGTGTGTGTGTGTCTGTTAAATAAACGCCGCCGGGTTTCTGAGCAAACGGCGGCTCTCTGGGAAGGGACACACCCAACGGCACCGTAAATCTGCCGTTGCCTCCGCTGAGAGGTGAGAGGCAGAGGAGGACGCCTGTAATCTTCGCAGTCGTGTTTCTCTGGCCATCTGTGCCGCAGTGTGTGTGTGTGTGTGTGTGCGTGATGTCTGTTCTGGTGCTTCATTCGTCTTTCAGTCACCCAAAAGCAGATGACACCGGGACGATGGGGAGCGGCAGATTGCCGTGGCGACGGACCGGCGGCAGGTTGAAGGTGTCTCTGCCCCGCGGTGCCCGGCAGATGGAAGCTGAGGTCATTATCTCTCCTCACCCCCCCCCCCCCCCCCCCCCCCCCCCCCCCCCTCTTCTCATACTGCGTCACCACACTGCAAAGACGTATTAGATCCATTACCGTGTCATCGGGATTAGAAGCAAACACGTTATTAAGTGCTTGACATCACGCAGACGCATTAGGAGACTTGAACTGTTTGTTCTGCTGTCGATGGAAGCTCGTTATCACGAGCTCCTCCGTGGGTGTGATGAATGTGTCCTGCTGTGCACAGGCCAACCATCACAACCTCGATACCAGCCATGGAAAACAGAGCCACTCCATTTCCTCCCAGCCGGCAGCAGCAGAGAGAAGAGACAGCGATCGGTGGCCGCTGAGAACAAATAAAGCGAGTCAACAACTACAGGCGGAAAGTAGGGCAGCCTGGAAAGCAGCACTGTGTCACAGCGCGCAGCAGCCCCTGGTTTGTTGTGTTGCCAGAATGCTTCCACCATAAGCCGTGCGGGCAGCATGGCCGACACGAGTGGACCCGTGTTTACATGCGTCGTGTCCCGTCCTCTCCGCCAGCTGCCTGTAGGGTTTCCCCCGACCGCTGCACACGGAGGACACGCAGCGTCAGCAAGTACCCTTCGAGCTGCCGCGGGCTTCTGTAAATTGAGCAAACGTCACTTCCTGCGTGGCTGGCGTGCTCGGTCCCCCCCCCCCCCCACCCCTCTCACAGACGTGTGACGTGGAGCTCCGTCGAGGCCGCGGAGTCTTTGGTTCGGGGAAGCAGCTCTGGCACCTGTTCGAATGCGCCGCCGCGTTGTTCCAGTCGGTTTTGCCGTGTTGGTTTAAAGCAGCATTGAAGGCAGCTTTACCGCCGTGCACACACGTGGCACCCAGACGTGGCACCCAGACATTGTGATTGGCGAGCATGTAACATGTGACATATCAGCGGTTTCTGATGCAGCATCTTCTTGGCTTTTCCCATTAAAACGCTGCTTTTCTTCTGACATTCACCCAATGGACAGCAGAACACTCTCAGTGGCTTTTCTAACAACGTCTGACGAAACTCAACTCTCTCCAAACAACAATTTCAAACATTTGCTAAAGGTTTTCCTGAGAACTGAAGGGCAACACGGCTGATGAGGTGGAACACTTTGAACCTCGTGAGGATTAAACCGTGTGCAAACAAAATAATGACGAAATATATAAAACACTGACTAGTCTAAGCTGGTTTAATGTCCTCATTCAACCAGATATTTGTGATATTTTAACAAAATGTATATTAATATTTATGCTCGCAAACATTAAATTTGTTACCGATTTGAATTAAAACCCCATAATACTTGATAACACCTACAGTTTCAATCTGGATGAATCGGTGCATTCAGAGCTCATGAACAGATGCGTATGCTGCACACATGTTCTCGACTCTGTTGCAATACTAAATTAAAATCAATGCCAAACTAAACGGGGACGAGGGGACATGAATCTGTAACATCTGTTGCATTTCCTTTGTCCTCTGAAGCATTATTCATCAGCTCTTCCCTTTAAAGGCATAAACAGATAAATAAAACATGTTTATATGTTGTTTAACCCAATAGTAACAACAATGACCTGAAAGATTTACGGCGTTTGCCTGCTTCTCTCCACATCGTGTGCAAATAATTCCATTTGGGTGCAGAGAGTTTGGTGTCCAGACGGAAGCTCAACCATTAACATAATTCCACATTGTGAGGCACGCTTCACTGTGTGTGTGTGTGTGTGTGTGTCAGAGGGGCATCTCAGGGAGCCGGTTCTGGCCCCCGTAGCATCTTAGCGAGTAATCGTGGGGCTTTGGAGCTCTCAGTCACATGTCACAGCCTCCCCCGGGCTCGGGACGGGAGGGGCCCGATTGGGAAGCACAAAGCCGGGCCCGAGACAGATGACCCACAATGGAGGGCTGGTTAAGTTCTTCCTCCCGGTGCCCAGCTGCTCCACGGACCCACCGTCCCCCAGCGGAGGACCTGTTGCTTTATTCTCAGTGACCAACTCGGGACGTGGCCCTTTAGTTGCAATTCAATTCATGCATTCAGCACTTAAACACAACGTTCTTTTACATGTCACAAAACCAGCTCTGCTCGGTACGGAAAAGCAGGTCACACAGCCGATCCTTCCACGGCTGCGTCTCCTCCGTGTTGTTGGGATTCCTGCTTACCAATAATTCCCCTTATATATATATATATGCATTTACTTGTTTTTGTGTAGAACGCGTCAGGAGCGATGAACTGCCGTTGCTGCTCAGCCCGCGCGGCATCCGTCACGTGCAGCGGCGCTCTATTTGTGTCTGCATCTGACACAAAGTGGCTTTAGGGATTTGTCACCTCCCTCCCTGCATTGTGTAGCGGAACGACAGGATGCCGGCTGCAGCCTGTAAGTCACACCCAGCGTGTTTTCCCTGGAACCGCTGCTCCACTTCTGAAAACGGAACATCTCCCGTATACTTTCCACTCTCCAGCTCTGGGACCTCGGCGAGGGGAGCGGCAGAGGAGCCGAGGCCTGAGGTTGTCGGAGCGCGATGAGGGGAAGGGATAAGTGACGGGCCGGGGCCAGATGGGAAGGTACGGCTCCTGTTGGTTACATAAGGAGATTCCAACCGGGGGGGCCGAGGGGGGGGGGGGGGGGGGCGCGTTTCATTAACCTCACTGTATCTGGAGCGTGAGCCCACAGAAACAGAAGTGCACGGAGGAAAACATCCTTTAGCAGCCCGGTTGAAGAAGCTCCCCTCCATGGCAGACGGAGAGCGGCTCCGCTCGCCCGGGGCAGGAAGGAGGAGAGTGTGGGAAAAAGGAGGAGGCCGGAGGAATGGGGGAGGGAGGGAGTGAGGGAGTGCAGATACAGAAGGACGAGATGTGGCGACCAGAATGAGCTCAGAGCTGCGTGTTGATACTAGAAAAGAGCTTTGCTAAATTATTTAATACTCAAAGGGAGTAGGCACAATGCAAACGGTATTTGCCCAATGAATCCATCGTTTGTAGCAAAAAATACAACAACTGAATTATACAACGTGTTACTCATTGCAAATTCTATAGTCCTCGGTTTTACACACTGCTCTCATCTCCGACAGAAGGGGAGAGAGTCACAGTCAATGCTGCTGCAGATGCGTGAGGGGCGGGAGGAGGGAGGAGGGAGGGTGAAACCTGATCTCATCATATTGGGTGCCCATCGCCCCCAGAGAGAAAGCAAGAAACAAGAGGCCCAGCTGTCCTCAACAATGGAGCAGCCACGACTTAAATGGCCTCTTTCAGTCCGCAGGTTCTCCAAAGGCGGCTGGCAGGGAGGCGAGCCAGGACATGCGTCCACCGGAGACATGCGGACGCATTATTCATCGCTGTATGAATAATGGCGGGCCAATAAACCAACGTGACTGATTTATCATGGTGTCAAATAATGATGGAATCAGACAGAGAAAAATGGTGAAACAAAGTTCATTGTTCTAACTCGAAAACGTCTACGTTACATGAGAAAATAAACAGCACTTTTCCATTCCAAGTATTTAATTTATGCAGTAGTATATACAACTTTCATGTAGGTTATCGTATGATATTTCTACACATATCATCGTGAGATGATGGTTATCGGGGGATTTTGGAAACATCCCCTTGAGCGTGTTCCAATATTTCTCAGAATCTCTTTCTTCTGAGAAATATTCTATAAATACAGGAATAACATTGTTTACTATTACCAGATACAAACCCTGGTTTGTGACTTTGAGGCCACGAAACAAAGTACCTTTGTGTCTCATTAATCAATTAATGTTGATCTGCACAGAAGCTGTAAATGAAGCAAAGCACAGCAGACAGCACAGCTACTAAGAACGGTGAGAACAATTGACATCTCAGCGAAATGCTTCTATCCCAAAGAGTCCTGGGAAGACTCGTTTCAATATTTAATGTTATCTACATGTGTATCATAAACATGGCAAGTGACCTGCAGTGCTCGGCTCATCCATTCCCATTACACAGGAAACTCCGAGTGGGAGCTGCTGATTGCATCTCGCATCGTTGTGCACATTCCAACTGTACTCATCCCCAAAGAGGAAAACAGAAAGTGAATCCGCTGCAGTCCGTCTCATCCATCACAACAACAACAACAACAACGTGTCCCATTCCTGTGTGAGGTGCAACTTTGAGCCTAATGCACATGTTGCACAAATGTATTTTAATGCATAAATTCAACCCCGCTGATACTGAAAAACACATCATTTAAGTGCTACTGCCACGTCCCCCCCGCCCCCCTTACTTAGGACGTCCGTTCATAATGGCCGTTGGTGGTTGACGTGCAGCGTGGCTCTGTGATAAGTTCGTGCAGGAGGACAGACGTGTGGGCGAGACAAAGGGAAGGACGGCGCTGCGTGTGACGGCTCTTTATTCCGAGCTGCACAAACACAGCCAGCGCTCCGCAGGGGGAAGCACTCGTCAGTCAGTTCCAGTTCCCCTCCCCCAACCGAGGCGATGATCCTCAGACACACACATACACACACACACACACACGCACGCAAGCTACACATATGCTCAAAGGAGAAGGCTTCCACTCACACACACACACACACACAGGTTTGGCCTCTTTCTCCTTCACACACTCAATTGTCCTGCGTGCCCTCCCTCTGTTTATTCATGGCGACCCCAGTGCTGATAGCATCTCATTCTATCTCAATTACATCAGCCAACTCCCCGTCCTCCTCAGCCACAACTGTTTCTCTTCTCCCCTCATGCCTGCACTCGCACCCTGTGTCAGTGCCTCCAATCTGGGGCTCCATATCCAGATAAATACTGAAGGAAAATAAATAGCAGCTCTGCGATTGGCACCTGTGTCAACAGGTTTTGGGTGTGAAACCAAAAAAGATTCAAGACAAATAGACGTAAGGCCCAACGCGGGGAACGATCGAGTGGTTGCGGTCAATTGCATCATCGTTTCTCGGCTACTTTAATAATAACGTTGCACGCTCAAAGTTTTGCCCAAGCTTAGCCTGATGTAATGTGACACACACACAGACTTACAGACTTTAAGGCCCAAATGAGGGTCATTCTCCACGGCCAGAGGGCCATCAGGTTACGGAATGTGGACCTTTCGCCACATTTACAGGTTTGAATTTGAAGTCGCAGCAGCGAAAAGGCTCTTTCTCAGCCACATTTACAGGTCGCAGGTTTCTTGCCGCTGCAAACTAAATCGTCACGTCATCCAAACCGCTGTTTTATTTTTCCAACCCCCTTCAATGTTGTATCTCGTCCCAGTTCGGATGTGAAGCACCAGACAAACAGCTCGATGCTGCAGGTTGTTCGCGTCCCGGCGGCCTTTTTCATCGCGGCTCCCTGGTCAAGTGCTCCCATTGTGTTTCTCACACGGCACTATACTTAATCAAGGGCCTTTTGAAAATCTCTTCTCTAAATGTGTTATTGTACAATCAACTGGGGTAACGCTTAACGCCGCTGTGGGCTCCGTGTATTACCTGACTTCTGATTGCTCATAATGAAAACTACCACTATGAACAGTAACATTTGCTGCTCTTCCTGCAGTGTTTTTCCCCAGTATTTGGGATGTGTTGGCTGTTCTGTGCCTATCCGTTGCAAAATACGAACGCGCACACACACACAAACACACACGCACACACAGAGAAATTGAAAGTCTGCAATGCGCGATCCTCATCCTGTGACAGACAATAACAGGAAGTGGTTAACAAGGTCCCTGGCATGCGCCCCTCGTAGTGGGAAGTCTGAAAAAAACAACAACAATAATAACCTGTGAATGTCAAAAGACACTCCAACGAAATGCATTCTGTTTAAAAAGAGCCAGTTACCAGTTACGTAACAATGAAAAGACTGAAAATACACACAGAAAGAAAGTAAACTAAACTAATAATCAATGCTGTCGATGTTATTATATCTGGCCTTCTGATTTTACTGACTGTAAATCGTTAATGTCACTGCTGAAATAAAGGCAAAGTCAACACCCACATGCCGGTATAACCACATACACAGTCAATGTGTTAGCGTGCTACGCTAACGAGCACTCTGAGGCTCATAGGAACGTTCTTTCAGGGGCATTTAAAGTGTTTATTTGACCCAATAGACCAGGATTCTTGATTACGCTCTTTCATAATGCTGTTAGTTACTATTGCTTTTATCCCTCTGTTAAATCCACAAGTGAATAAAACATCTTAGACTGTTTATTTTCTTCACCTGCAGATGAGAAAAAAAAACACCTCATGAAGCCGTATCGCCTTTCATTTGTTGACCGGGTTACTCCGTCTGGTAGAGAACATGTCAGCGTATTCAGGCACGCTGAATCCCACGTATGATTTAAAATGGTACCATAAAAAGGCCGTTATCTGCCATCCTCAATAAGCATTCACATGACGATGCCGCTCTCCCCTTCTCTCAGGTTGTAATCGATGTTCTTTGGGGCCGATGTGTAAATATATTTGCTCCGTCTTTTAGCCAATTACGCGGAGCAAAGACGGCGCATGTCAGCAGAATCCTCGGCGCTCTGGGAGCCGCCAGCACAACCGGCACTGACCTTGGGGCTGACGCCTCCTCGCCGCTCCTTATCGGCGCGCCGCGCTCTGTTATTGTCGTCCGGACTCGCTGCAGTCTTCCAAGGACACTCTGACCGGCGCCTGGAACAGACTTCCGCCTTAAAGCGTCACAGCACAGTTGCTGCCGTCGCTGTAGTTGACGCTGCGTGTGGACCAGTGCCGGCCCGAGCCTCTTGGGGGCCCTAAGCAGAATTTTATTTGGGGGCCCCCCCTCTCACCGCGCACTGTCACCTGTGCTAGAAGATTATTGGCACAAATGTCACGCTATACTGTTATAGCGAAAATTATAAACGAATACAGTGAACTTATAATGCAAAACTAGGGCTGTTTGCAGCATAAGCGAAGAAAGCGGCTGCGTCGTTCGCTGGCACCGCGATCTTGATTTTTGCTGTGAGAGTCGGTCGTGCTTTTGTTCGAGCCGTTGTCGCCGCATTGACGGCAACATGCTTATCGTCACAATACCTCACTTCAAGGTGAGATGCGCTTGAAGCGTAAACAAATGGTGTTACGTCGAAAGGTGTATTTATGCATCACAAAGGCCTCACTCTCAAACGGGTTTGCACAAACGAGTTTACTTACTTGCACCAACAACTAAGTCGAGCTGCGATGACCGTACTGCCAAACAGTTCAGCAGCGAGTTATTGTTTCACACAGGAAACGAACGACGGTCCCCCCGGGTGAACGTCCCGTCTCTCGGGGGGTGAGAGGAGCCGCGTTGAGGAATCTGGATGACTCTCACATTTAGTTCCCAGACAACAACAACAACGCGGAGGAGGAGGCGCGGCGGGAGTCTTCACCTGATTGGTGACGATGACGAGCTGGGCGTGTCCCAGCGGGTTTCTGTCCCCTCGGAGGCCTGCTGGGACGGGCCGCCGCTGCCGTGAAACCAGCGACAGTAGTTTCTGATGCTAAAACTGCAGTCATTTGTCATGAGGTGTGTCTTTTGCAAAGGAATTTGATTGTAGCCTGTGGCGGCCCCGCCCAACCCCAGCGCCTGGGAAGAGGTTGATTACCTCCAGCTGGACTAACGAGGTGCGTCTCCCAGGGGTTAAAAGGGAAACACGGGAGAGGCACAGGGAAAGAAGAGCACTGGGAGACACGCCGCCACGCGCAAGCGATGGCAGCGTTTGGTACGAATAAAATATTTGATGGTACGTTCTCCATGCCTCCGCGTCCTCCTTCCGGGTCCCCTGCGTACCCACGCTGTTACATCGCCCTGAAAGGGGGGGCGGGCCTAGTGAGATAGAAAGCCGCAAAGGGGCGTGGCTCCACGTAACACGTAACGCAATTGATGGATGGATTTTGTGATTTAATGGGTTCAAATGTGTCTTTTTTTTAACATGCTTTTACATAAAGACCAGTGAAGTAACTCCTCCAGCAGCAAACCTTGAATCACAGCGAACCGAAGCAAGTGCAGCAGGTTTGTAGCCCAGCAGGGGGCCACGTGACGAGGCTACTTAAGTTAGCCACGTTGTAACCACCGGAGGACATCAAACATTCGGAAGCAGCGCACGTAGACTGTTGGAATACACCGAGGACTGTGAGCAGAGTATAAAATGTAAAACATAAAATGTACTTTATGTCACAGCTGACCGCGTTGGCTTGTTTCTTATTGTTACGGCATATCTTCTTAGTTATGCAGCAATGACGTTTTTTATGCGTATTTATGGACCACACTAGATGGCCATTTAAGCAGGGCGAAGCCTCCATAAGAAAAGGACATTGTAATGGAAAGGAAAAGGACACGCAACCCCTCTTTACCCATGTCACTACTTGGATTTGCATTGATCCGATTTCAATTCCCCCTCATGACGAAAGACAATGTTACCGCAATGACAAAGAGTCAATGAGCACCGGAATGGCATCAATCAACAGGACATTCGAAAAAAAAAAAGAGCCGTGACCTGTGACGAGAAAGTGGGAGGCGGGGCTTATTGCCTCCAGGACGTCTGATAAATGGGTCACACATGTGGAGGCACTGATCCTCGTGTCTGAGTTACAGAAGACAAAAGGAGTCGCGCTACGCGACAGAATGACCCCTTCAGCGCCGCCGGGAGAGCGTTGGGGGGCGGGGAAGCATCGGTGGCCTCGTTTAATTAGATTTACTCTTAGTTGCATCCGACCTGAGGGGTGGAGGGGGAGTGTGGGGGGCGGAGGGGGGTGGGGGTCGATGTGCTGTGCAAACAAAGTGGACATTCATCAGCGTTGCCGATCACACCGGATGTGATTAAGTTACCGGGGCTAGCGTTACACAAGCATGCTACATTCACCGCACCCCCTCCCCCCCCCCCCCCCCCCCCCCCCCCCCCCCCCCCCCCCCGAAAGGTCAGGAGGTGTTGGATTGTTTTTACACGAATACCTTAAGAGGTCACATTAACATCGAAGTATTACACCCGGGGTAAATGATAATTTTGGTGTTTCACCGCCACGTCTGTGTTAGAAGGTGCGGAGTGCGACGCCCGGTGATAGCAAGCTGTCATTAGTGACACGAAACGCTCTGCAGCCTATAAGCTGCTGCACAAACGCATTAGTTTCTAGGCAACGCTCCTCTTCTGCTCCGTTACGTTACGTCACGTTGATTGGCTTACATCGGAAGGGAAACCTTTTGCGTTCATGTGTCTCACAAAAACACAAAGTGTAGAAAAAACGCAGCGCGTGTTTTCTCCGGCTGCGGCGTGCGGTGATGTAAGCATGTGGGATTTCAGGCCAGCAGAGTTGCGTCAGTTGAGTTTAATTGCGCTCAGATCGCATCCACTGAACTCATATTTGCATCATTTGGACGGGAGGGCTGTCTCCGCCTGTCACCCTGTGTGCACTACTGCGAGCACGTTCAGTTTCATCCAAATCTTGAAGTGAGATATAAAAGCTTTGACCTGTGGGATTATGAAAATGAAGCTTTCTGGGTCGTGGCGAGGAGGAATAAGGTCGACTGGGGCTAAAGTTGCCAACCGTAAACCAAATATTGGTCTGCTCTTCTCTTCCAGTTGCATCAATAGTAAACAGGAAGCTTGTGGCGGGTTAGAAGCGGAGGGAGGGGAGAGGAGGCCCAGGCTGCGAAAGACAACACAAATAAGGAAAGAAAGAAGGTGGCAAAGACAGAAATGCATTTTTAAAGGATAATTATCGTCTCACCAGCGTTTTACTTTTCTGCGTGTTTTCAAAATAGTTGTTTTCCGAGAGAAGGAGAGAAACATGATGTGCAAACATTTTGTCGCTGCCACACGACACACAAAGCAACCTTCTGGAAATCAATAGCGAAGGTAATTGAAAAGCCGCGTTAGCTCGGTGGGCTTCTGTGCAACTTGTTGGCTGCCAGTTCATTGATCAGTCGCCGCCGCATCCTCCCATCACTTGGCACGGCCTCCCCATGTCGTGACCACAGCGGCCAGTTCCCCGCCTCCAGTCGGATTCCCCGGGACAGCCACAAAACCCCGCGGGCCCGTTCATCTTTTGTGCCGCTGTTGTTGCCTCAACGAAAGATCCAGGGAGACGCTCGATGCTGCGGGTCGGGTGCCGTCCGCTGCCGTGGCGATGGGGCCGGCGGCGGAGGGATGGAGGGAGGCAGGGAGGCGGACTGACAAGCAGACAGACAACCGCCGCCGACACAGCACAGAGGGAGGCGCCGGTGGCCTGTTGCCAAGGTGACACGGGCCAGCCGGGGTTCTGTCTCATTTGCAGATGCAAACGAGACCTCGCCGCTCGCCAAGCCTCCTCTGGAGACCTCCTCCTCCTCCTCCCCGGAGAACAGCTCCTGCATACACCTGAGCCGAGAACTATTTATTTGCTTTTCACGTGCACTTGTGATGTGCCTCCTTTGTGCACCGTCTGCCTAGAGGCTCCTTTGGTGGGGAGGGAGGGAGAGAGGGGGGGGGGTTGTTTATGGTTTCTAAGTGTCCAACAACCCCCCACATTGACGCCTTCCCTCCTTTCCTCATACCCATTGATTCGCTCAGTTGAATTGGCCTTTTCAGAGCGAGGGGGCTGATGGCGGCGTGCGCTGCTGAATAACAGCCCTCGGCCCGACGCAGCACTCCGCCCAGCGACAACAGAAAGGCAGACTCCTTTGTTTGAGTGGAGGTAAACAGCTGGGGACAGATGATGCCCGGCCGGCTGATTTACGTGGCCACGGCTACTGTGGTGACGGGGTTTTGTTATGATAAGGACAAACAGATGAGGGGGGGGGGGGGGGGGGGGGGGGGAGAGGGAGGGAGGGCATGAGAAGTCTAGTCAATTCCAAAAAGAAACATTTGGTTAAATAACAATGTATTGTTTTATTAAAAAGGAAAAAGAAAAGAGAAAACATCATTTCCATTATTACTGTTGTTCTGTTTTTCCTTTTGTGAAAAACACAAATGTACAGCGCGTTGAATTGTGATGACAAACCACCACTGGCAGACAGAAGCAAACGATTGCCTCCTGCCGTCATTCGGACGGCAGAGAATAAGAAACAGCAGCGACGGAGCTGCCGTTAACAAGTTTGGCTGACGAGCACTTATGAGAAACGCCACATATGCCGCGCAGAGCGAATCCTGAATGGTTAAATGGTCATGAATAATTAGGGCATTCTCTCACTGAGCAGATGTCTCTTTCTGCCAAACGCTGCCTCCACGGCCGGGGCGAGATAAGCCCGCTGGAGGAGCAGAGCGGGGGTCCCATCGGAGGGGAGAGGGGAAGGGAGGACGATTGGATGCTGTGACCTGTAATACAATATACCACGTGTGCACAATCACACACACACACACACACACACACACATAGGCGCTGATCAATGCCCCGAGCCTCCTGACCCTCCCCCCAAAACACACAAGCACACTGCAGCGACAGTTCTGGCTGGAAAGGCCTCGTTTCTCAGCTCGCTCCCCTGAAATGAGGCAATCGCCGCTTCACAAACACTCCGTTTTAAACATGAAGATTGCACCTTTTCCTGTAAGACTTGTTTGCCATTGCAGAGACGCCACAGATTACTCCTTGTTTCCCCACATGATAGGTTGTTGCATCACGCTATCTAAGATTTTTGGCAGAGGGGAGAGTTTTTATTCATGACGTGGAATCGGGAAACGCAGACGAGGGAGCGCAGTTGTGTCGGAAATGTTGTCGTTCAAACCTTTAATTTATATGATGAAGATTTTGAGTAAAATATGAGGTTGTGGTTTAAACTATCACCATAAAATACAAAATCACCAGAAGCTTGTTGTCTCTTATTCCTGAACCCTACCCCCCCCCCCACTCCACCCCCTCCTTAAATAGTCCGGCTCATTTCCTGTGACCTCTGTTAACCAATTACATTGTTGCTGCCCAGCTTCCTGGTCTCCCCCCCTCACATCTCTCTGCGTTAATCCAGCTCTTTACGCAGAGCACCGGTGGAAATTGGTGCTAAAACGCCTCTGGCTGGCTGTGACATTTACGGGAGGAAATAATCTCCCGCGTTGGCTAATTTCTATTTTCAGATTTAATAAAGAATACAGCCGGCCGTTCATTGGACGATTACTCCAAGTGACAAAACGCCCGCAGAGTTTTGGCCATCGAGGCTTTCGGGGTTTTTTTTACCCCATGAAATAACATTTTCTGCACAGTTTTCGTAATCCAGCAGAGAACTGTTATACGACTAATAGCACCAACGTGTGTTCTAGAAACTTTCTTTCTTTCCTGCCTCAGGCCTTGTTGTGCGGCGCGCGACACATAATAAATGTCTAAGGCTTCCTTTCAACGGCCAAATCAGCGCTCAGTGACCAGATGCTTTTTATCATCTGATTAGCACGTCATGTCTTATCTGACCCCGCTGCTGCAGCACGGCGGGCCGTCGTGCATCCACCCTCACACCTGCAGAAGGCGCAGGGGACTTGAACTATGAGATGTGAAGCAAAGGAAACTATGACCTGCTGTCACAGAGATGCACGTTCTTCCCGATCAACGGCTGGTAAACAACTCAGCGCTTTGAGGCCCATCGATTCGCCGCGGCTTCACGTGCACGGGGCGGCGATTTTGGTAAAAGCCTCCGAGGCTCCAGGTGAGGCTGCAGCAGAGAGTCGGGATGAAACGGGCGACGACGACTCCGCTTTTGAATTGAGCTCTGAAGTGCAGCTCCTCCGCGGCTACGCGTCGCGTCAAAGGAAAGCCGAATCAAAAGTGAGAGCGCTCAATGTGGACGCCGCGCCTGCTCTTCACAGTGGAGATGTCGCAACCAGATGAAGGAGGAAAGTGTTTCGCATCCATCCATTAAAGGCCGGCTCCGCTGCCTCCTTCAGTTGAGAGCGGAAACGGTTGTCGGTTGCTTTGTCAGTCACATGAGGCGGGATGTCGGAAGGGATAACTTACTGGCAGCCCTGTGAATCGAGTCAACCGTGACTGATTCTGAGTTTCCTCTGTGTGTTCATGACTCACAATGCGTCACAAGTCGAACGGGCTCACGGAGGCCGGCTGAAGCAGGATGTAAGTCCATCGAAGCCCCATCGAGAAGGCCGCGGTGTCCGTGTTTGTGTGAGGAATCCCCACGGGAGGCAGCTTGCGGCACCTCGTCCCATTTCACCGATAACAATGTCATCGTTGTCTTTTTTTTGTGTCTTTGTCCGTCAAGCAACGGACCCCTCGTGCATTTTTCATTTCTTTGTGGTGTTCAGCGTGCTTATGAAACAATAAAAGAGAACAGGAGAATCGGAGCGTTTCAAAAGTGTTGAAATTACTGCAACACATCACCGGTGGTGTTTGCTTTGTGTAGGTGTTTCAGTTCCTCTGTCGCACACAGATCACGGTCGCTTCACATGGAAGCGGGGGGACTGAGGGCAGACTTGAGAATGGATTGTCCTTGTGTTCTTCCCCTTTGGCAGATCTGGCAAAGTGTCACCATCTTTGGGGATTTACACGTCTCCCAAAATGCAAGCGGAGGCGTGAAGTCATTTCGTCGTCTGCGTGACGTTTCCACTGAGCCAGCTGGAACCAAAAGTCAAACCTGCTAATTGTTCGGCGGAAAACCTTCTGCATTTCAGCGACTGATTGCAGGTCGCAGATCTTCTGTCTCTACGCATAACGAGATTCATTTAAGGGCCACAAAGGGAGACGAACGCCACAGAAATACACATATTTAGCAGCCAAAATAACAGTAGTTATTTTTCACTCTGTGAGCTTTTTTACTTTACTCATCGCTTTTATCGTCACGTATAGACTGCAAATCCAAACGGATCTCGCAGGAACTGCGCCCCCGTTGTTCCTCACCTTTTAGAAGGAGACTCGAGATGCGCTCCAGGAGAGAATTACCCAGAGTGGGACCTGATGGGGGTCGGGGGGGTGAAGCAGGGGAAGCACTCACGAGTCTACCACAGTCCGCATGCCGGTGGGCCGCATGAGGAATGTTGTATGTTCTAAACCCAGCGGCACCGTCAGGCAACGTTCCTGTTCGCCACAGTGCGGCAGTTCAAACAAATGACTCGTGTGCATCTGACTGCCTGAAACTGTTGTACAATTTATCTGGTGATGATGTAATAACGGAACGTTTCTACATGATCCCATAATCGTTTACCGCTGACAAACAAACTGACAAAAGCAACAGATGGCTGCCATGGACGGGAGGAATAATCCTTTTCTAGGGATCATCGAAAAAAGAAAAAAAACACACGAGCCGTTCTTTATTGTCTGTATTTTTGAAGTCGTGTAAGCTGTTTTTTTACAGGTTTGGTCCCATTTTCTCACAGTCACTCGTCGTTTGTCCCTCCGTTCACCATTACGTTCCTTTTTATTAAAGAACAACCGTTTGCCTCTACTTTGGAACAGCGTTCTGCGTGATGACTCACAGCCGTTAGCGAATCTTTACAGTGACTGAAAGGTGTTAAAAAACAAGGACGTGCTTTCACACATCGAGTGGATGCTTTGAATTTCAGGGAAACTGTTGACAGATTCTTTAAAAAAATCGTGCAAAGTTATGTGGAAAATAGAATTGATTTCTCTGGCATTTTGGCCCTTTGAATGGTTTCTGAAGAGCAGACAAAAGTAGAAAAACACGACACAAGTACAGATGAGTGGTGGGATGTTGTACTGGGAATAAATAAATATAACACGTCCTTGATGTGTAAGTAGTGGAGTGCAACAAGTTGTCATCCAGCCAGCCTCCATCTGTGCGTTGAATTTATTAAAAGAAGATAATCAGGTGCCAACAATCCAGTGGTTATGCGCCATATTGTTGAATCGACTAGTGTAGTGAAGCCTTCTGTCCTCAGGTGTACACGAAGCCGTTATAAAAGATGAGATTATCATATACTTCCTACTTAAGACGTTCTTTCATATTTCATTAAACACCTTCAATGAATAATTCTCGGCCCCCCGTTGACTTGTGTGTGCTTTCTTTGCTCACCAAACGCCATTCGGCAGGGCGGAGGTCAAGACAGAGGCAGCCGATAAGAAGGGGAGGGGGGGGAGGGCGTACTCCCCGACCGCAGAGGACAATGTCTTATCTTGTCCTCCGTCCTCCCTGTCTTTATCTGCTGAACACGGATGTGCAGACTGGACACAGATGTTTTGAGAACTGGGAATAAGAATGAAAAATAAAATGAATGAAAGTTCTGGCCAATAAATATTAAAGCGTGCAGCAACAGAGAACAGTTGCTCCAAATATTCCCTCTGAAGAAAATGTATAATATTTTATTACAGTCAAAGCCTGTTGTTTGGTCTAAATAAATTACATTCGTCAGCCAAACAGGTAAAACAATCACAGAGAACTCTGAAAGTAATTCTCACGGCAGGCCAGAAAGCGGCACATGGTCCATTCAGAGGGGAAGGCTTGCGCATGCGTTTCAGGTGTTAATTAAACCAACATGTGTACTCTCACAGAGGGTGGAAATGTTTCTATGAATTTACGACGGCTTTTATTCTGCATCCTCTGCTCCTAACTCCGGGTCTCAAACAGCAATATCCAGGGATGAGCCTGGAGTGGATCTTGGATAAGCCTCTAGCCCTCGGCTCAGGTCCCCACCCCCATTTCTCTGGTGCTCGCTGTCCTTCTCCTTTCCTCTCGTTCTCTCCCTCCCTCCCACCCTCCCTTTCTCGCTCCTCCTCAAACAGACAAGCGCGCACACACACACACACACACACACACACAGCGACTCCAAAAGCACTACAGACACTCTGCCAATTTAATAAAGAGAGACTTTGTCATGCGTATCTCTCCCACAGCTTCCTGGCCAGAGTGACAACAGTGGGGCTGAGTGGAAAAACAGGAAGAAGACGGCTCTAGCAGGGCCGTGGATCGGCATCTGTACGCCTGTGTGTGTGTGTGTTTGTTTGCACGTCCGTGCCGAAGCCTCTGCATGTGTACGTTCAGCATACGTGTTGACCCGCTGAGGCTCCGTGCTCAGACGCCAGGGTGGTGCAGCACAGATAGTGCTCCCCGGCCAGGAAGGAGAACGAGCTGCTTCCTGGAGCTGAGGTCTGGCTGGTAGGAAACAGAGCTCACAGTGGGAGGACCGCTGCACAAAGGCCACGGGAGGGAGGGAGGGATGGAGGGGGGGTGGGGGGGGGGGTACTTTGCCCGGGCACAGAGCTTTCGGCCGACCCTCAATAATGCATGACTTGTGTCTGAAGAGGTACGGATCCCTCAATCCTCATTTAACACTCTAAAAGATGTAACATTGTGCCTTTTAGACCTTGGCTGTACTTATAACACCCACCCCCCCTCGCCCCCCCCAAAGGTAGCCTGGGTAACCCACACTGTCCCTCCTATGTGGGAACCAAACTCGCACACCCACTGTGTCCAAACCTGCTTCTGCTGTGAGTCATTCGGTAAATATATAGAACGACAGCACTGACTCTCATTTTGGGGCTCAGCTGTTTAGTAGTCTAGTTAGAACACACACACACACGCACACAAACACGCACACGCACACACACACGCACACACACACGCACACGCACACACGCACACGCACACACACACGCACACGCACACACGCACACGCACACACACACGCACACAGCTGTCAATGGCCTGCAGTGGCCCACATGTACGGGGATGAAACTGCCGCGTGCAAACACGGCGCGACGTGAAACCGTGTCGTGGAAATAGGTCATGTGACAGGCAGCTCCGCCTCCACGCCTTCACTGCGACGCAGCGACCGCCACAGCGGAGGAACGCAGCGATGCCCGGACCCGAACCGCACCTCCAGCGAGCTCCAGCCAGGGTGACCTTACAGCCGACTGCCATGTTTGCACCGTCACATTTGTTTTGGACCAAGTTGAAGAAAGCCCCCCCCCCCCCCCACTTGCATGCATGTGTGCTGTGCTTGTGCGCAACCTTTTCCTGCGTGCGCACGTGCGTGGGTGTTATGTTGGTTTGTGGAGGGGAAAAGTGTCACTTGGGGCTTCAGCCACGGCAACAGAAAAAAATAAAACTCCTCCTGACATCTGTGAGTCAATTAGCTGACTGCGGAGAAAACATCCCTGCCCCCTTTTCCTCCACACCCACACCTCCCTCCACCTAACAACTCCAGCCAGTTAGGTGGTGTAGCGTAGCAGCTCATGTCTGCTTTTCCCCAGTGTGAGCGGGGGAGGGGCGCTAGTCAGGGCCGGAGGGGAGGGGAGGGGGGGGGGTGAGGTTGGATGTCAAGAATGTGGCTCATGGTCTGCTCTTTTGTGTGTTTTGTGCGAGATGAATGGGCCCATGGCGGGCCGGGGCCGCTGGCCGGCCGCAGTTCCCCCGTTGACTTGTGGGTTAGAAAAGCCTGGCGGCCGCTGGGTGAAGACCTTAAACGCCCCCCCACGTATAGAAACAACTATTTCCTTCACGGCTCGTTCTTGTCCCCATCTTGCGTGACGCTTCATTATCTCTCTCTCCCCTTGCTTCCTCCTCTGCCTCCCAGAAACCCCCCAATCAGGAAACTTATTGTTTGCCGAGCTGGTGCAGGGGGGCTGTTGGTTTTCATGCCCGGCGCATCCCATATTCCCTTCCCCATTCGTCCCCGATGGCCCCGCATGTCCTCGGGCCGCTGCTATGGAAATATGCTTCAGTCACATTGCTAATTATTTAAGAGTTGTCACCTCATTAACAGCGCTGGGGGGGGGGGACAATGAATGATTAATAGGTCACTGTCCGCGTCGCCCCTGTGTTCTCCCCACTTCCTCCCTCCACACAGCTACTTGCATGTCAGGTTGTGCTGGCTCTGGCCGTCCGTCCGGACCGCGTCCCGACGCACAATCCTGGAGGCAGGACGCGCAGCGAAGGGAGGCGTGATGAGTGTTTGTG
Organism: Apeltes quadracus; assembly: GCA_021346845.1. Lineage (NCBI taxonomy): Eukaryota > Metazoa > Chordata > Actinopteri > Perciformes > Gasterosteidae > Apeltes > Apeltes quadracus. The sequence goes on from CM037936.1 coordinate 1,554,776, forward strand.
TCGGCGATGATCCCTCAGGCCGGTAAACGCCGGCGCCGCGCTGCTGGTGCAGATTGGGAGTGACTGACGTTGCTTGATGTTGCGCCGAGATTGTATACATTAAACCGGCGCGTCAACTCCGGTTGTGTTTGCGCAGCTCGCATTAAGGGCGGCGCCGGGGCGTACGAACACCTGCAGGCAGCAGTACTACTTATCACGTCTCTGCCATCGTGATATGTGCGCTGGGGAGGCTCCGCTGGAGGGAGGGGGGCGGGGGGGGGGGGATTAGTGTCAGCGGTTATCTAGGGCCTCAGACACCCTCCTTCGCGGTCTCTCCCTGCTATCTCGGTTCCGACGGGAACGTGGCATTCTTTCAGTCACCGGCTCTGTTTTCCCCCCGCTGCCGGCGAAGGCCCGACGCGGCGCCTCGGCGAGGCCGAGCCACGTGTCACTCCGAGCACGCTGGAGAATGCTCCAAAAACTCGAGGGCGAAACAAAACAGCCGGCTGCCGCAGACAGCCGAGGGCTGGAAGCAGGATGATAGAAACAAATGAGGACAACGGAACCAGACGGTCTCCCCTTTGAGGCGATCACGGGGTTTTACTGAAGCAGCAGTGAGGCGAACAGAAGAAAGCTTGAGAAGGAAGTTCAAACCAGACCACGCTCTGCGTTTCTGCTGCACGGCGCGGCTCGGTTTGTCTCCAAACACTTTTGGTAGTGGGTCAATTTTAGTTTTCACTCTAAACCAGTTGTTGTTTCTGTAATTTACAAAGGCCTGTTTCTGCAGGGGCCCGATAGTTGGAGATAGCAGGTCACATGGTCCCTGTTGCGCAGGTAATGATTCTCAAGAAGTTACCCGCAGTGTTTCACACCAGATATTACTGACACAGCTTAATTGGAGTGAGGATGGAGGTGTTACCAGCTAGCACGTATAGCACCCACAGCTTTTCACAATGGAAACCTAAAAAAAAAAGAATGATTCCAGATGAGTCGGGTGACGTCGAGCTGCGTCTCGTTGAGCTGATACCTGATCAATCATTTATTCATCATGCAACACGAGGAAACCCAGTTGTGACCCATTAGCTCCTCAAAAAAAAAAAAAAAAAAAAAGCCTCAACACCTCTTTCACATGCTGCAGCAACGAACACAAAGAGACAACAAATTAACACAAAAATAAGACAGGAGCTCACGGCCGTGTGTCGGCCTTATTCTCCCATTGTCTGCTTAAACTGAATGAGGCATTCACAACCACTGCAGACACGTGGACGGAGAGCTGGTTTCATTGGGTGAAGGAAATCGTTCTCTCACCTAAAACGACCCGTCAGAAAGCGAAACGCGGCGTTTCAAGGGAAAAGCCTCCTCACGAAAGTTGTTGGAAAGCTGCTTTTAATGCGGCGCACAATTCGCAGCGACTCACTACCTTCACTCGAGTCTCCCTCCCGCTTCTCGCGGCCTCGGGTGCATGAGTGGCAGTTACCGGGTTTCTCCCCCGCCCTCCCTTCCAAGTTCTCTCACCCGCAGCATGTTTGAGTCAGACCCTCCCCCGTTAGCCTTGACTCAGGCTTATTGCTCCCTCTCAGCTGCTCGGCCGAACGGTGGCTGTTGATTGGTGGGTTGAGGCGAGGAAGGAAGCCTTGGGAGTATTTATAGAGACTCTCTCATTTAGCAGAACAATAACAACCCTCCCCCACACAGGGACATGCAAACTGACTTTTGGTTTCACGTCTCTGGGGGAATGTGCATAATGGGACGCACTCTCTGTCCCGCTCAGAAAGGTGACCGTCAGTTCACCATAATCGAGAGCCGAATTCTGGGCTGTTCTGCACAGCACGCAAGCCATCTACGTTTAGTAATTTTTTTTTTTTGTTTAATGGAAATTTGATGGTGTGTTTGATGCCTGTGAGTGATTTTTACAACCACCGGCAGCAGAATACACAGTTTACATTATTTAGACTCCAATTTCCTGCTGGGATTTTTAAACAAACCCAAAAACACACCGGCATTAAAAACTCATAGAGTGAGTATTTGTTTAATCTGAGGCCGAGCCAACACCCTGTACACCAGGAACATTACCGATGTAAGCAAAACTATCTTAAGAACCCGGCAGCAACCTCCCGGGTGCTCGGCCATATGGCTCCACCTCAAAAACTCACATGTGGCCACCGGCCATGAGGCTCCGAACGTTGGCAGTAACCGCTGGCATACGGCGCCGGGAGGATTAGTCAGGTAGGACTGAGTCAGCTGGT
>CM037936.1:1562000-1619500 GCA_021346845.1 Apeltes quadracus
TTTTTTGTTGTCAACATGGGGGGGCGGGGACTGTCTTTGTGGGGGGGGGGTTCTGAGGATCAATAAAGACGGCCTGGATAGAACTGTGGCCTGGTTTTCCATTCATTGCGCGGTGGCGAGTGGGGGGGGCTCTGTTTCTCTCCCGTCTGAGGGAAATGCTCTAAAGATATTTCTATAGATTCTACTGGTTTCACTGGCCGATCTCCAATCTGCCATTTTCCTTCCCAATAAGGCGACAGAACGCGAGTGACGTACACAGATTGTGCTACGATGCCGTCCCGTCCGACAATTCGTATCCGGCGCTAACGGGATCTGATCCAAGCGCACATGTTGTGCGATGACATATGTGGTGTAAATGTTTGCAAAGCATTGTGTTATTTCCAAACTGTTTCTACAGCACCGTGTGTGTGTGTGTGGCGTAATGTAAGCCCCCCCCCCCCCCCAGGGGCCGGTACCAGACGGGGGCCGTTGCATCTCTTCTTCTGACGCTTTGGTTTTTTCAATGCAACGCGGCGTCTTCCTGTTTCTTTCTCAATGCAAGCCGGAGACCACTTTCTGATGGAGGCAGATAGCTTTTGTTTTAGTCCCCAACAGGGCAACTCCAAACCGGGTTTTACCCCCAACAACCGTTTTACGATTCCATTTAAAACCCTTCAATACACATCACACGAGGTATGTTAAATGCAACCCAGACCCCCCCCCCCCCCCTCCTTCGTTTCTACAGGCTTTGGGTCCAGCTGGTGCCAAGCCTGAGCTCATGGTAATCTCAGGCTAAAGCGCCGCTGATGGATATGATGGGTGGCCATTGGCTGTTGCCACGCATGGCCAGGACACCATGCACACACATGCACACATGCACACACATGCACACATGCACTATCACGGTACCAGCACACAACCTGATCAAACAGGCTAACTGGGACAGCGGGGTATCGGTGTGGAGTCAGGTGGAAGATAAAGTATTTATTGTGTCGTATCAGGTCCTTGTGATCCTCAGATTCACCCAGAAATTAGTAACTAATGAAGATTTGCCGTAAATGTTTAATTTCTAAACGGCTGTGAGGAAGCGTAGTGTTGCAGATTCAGAGATTTATCTGTCTAAGGGGGGGGTGAGAAGATGACTTGAGATGAGGGGACGAGTTATTTATTGACAACAAGAGGGATGTTTTTCTCTTTGTGTGTGAAGGGCGCATGTTTGAACATGTCTGTGGGTTTGGCATGTTTTATCTTAAGCGTGTGCGTGTGTGTGTGCGTGTGTGTATTTGTGCTGGCAGAGGGAAAACAAACAGCAGATCCCTTCGGGGGCTCATTTGGTTGACTGGACGTGTTGCTTAAGCCAAACTTTGTGAGCTGAACACTCACCTTGCGTGTTCACCTGACGTGTGCTCACACACACACACACACACACACACACAACACATCTTTCAACAAGCTCCGGGAAACATCCGTTGTTGCTCTGTTGGATTCTGCTCGCAGGCATTTGAGTAAAGTTCAGCATCTTGTGAGGCAACAAAACCTCCTCTTTCTCACATGGGGGGGGCGACATAATCACATCACACCCGCGTTCCCAGCAGCAGACAGTTTAGCTTTCTCTCAGTAATTGTTTTGTTTTCCATACATACTCTGCTCTCGGGGGGGCTTTTACACGGAGCCTCCAGAGGTAAGTTGATGTTGGCGTGTCGGGGCAGGTGACACTGAGGTTGCCTAGTGACCAACAACTCCTCCTCACCCCCCCCTTTTCACCAAATCTGGGGTTGAATGGTTTGCCAGCTCTTTGAAGTGGGGGTGGGGGGGGTGTAAATAATTGATGTTCCTGCACACAGCTGACACCTCCTGCTCAAACACACCGCGGCGTCCCAACGACGTCGTCTAACGGTGGTAAATATTTCCGGCTCGTGTGATAAAATGTTGCTTTCTTACCACATTGAAAGGCTTTTTTTTCATTTGTATTGTGTTAATTCAAACTGAACCTGACAGGAATAAGCTTGAATTACCGCTCTAACTCCCTCATTGCTCAGGTCAGATGTGATGCTCGAAGCCTCGTTGGAAGGCCGCGTCGTCGGCTTCGCCTCCCGTACGGACGGACGGTTGCAGGTCGGCGGCGTTCTGTACACGGTGTCTTTGTGAGCGGCGTTTAATCTGGCGACAGTGGCAAAGCGCACGCTGAAGAGACGGAGTAGCAGGCTGCAGGCCGGGGGAGGAATTAATACAGGAGAGCTTTGTGTTATCCTGCTGTTAGAAATGCCAACGTGTAAAGGCTAACATATGCGCGTCGTAGTCACCCGTTTACTGTGGCTGTTTCTGTGATATTGACGTATTTCCTTTTTTTGGCCATGTGACCAACATTTTCCCTACAGGAACATCCTGACTTTAGCCGAGATGACGTCTCCATGTCAAAAGTCACGCAAGCCATTCAGGAAATTTTATCAAATGTGATTTGTAGTTTGATTGTAGTTAGTGACGGAACTTTGGGTTCCTCAGAGGATCACATTTGTTCTTTTCCCTACCTCATTTAAGAATGTGTGGAACTCACAGGCCTGTATTTAAAAAGATAATTACATTCAGGAAATAACACAAAACATCATCATCATCAAGGTTTAGCAATACAATTTAAAATTCAACTACAACATCTGAGGCCATGCAGCATGACTGTCACCCAGAAGGCATGCTGGGTATTCTGGGATCAGCTGGGGAGAAAGTGGGCCGCTGAGCACGTCGTGTTGTTGTTGTAGTGCAACGTGACAGTTTCTGCAGAAACGACGGCCTTTCTCCCCTTGAAAAGGTCCGTTTGTTTGTTTCGTCTTTTCTCGTAGGTATGACTGATCTTTGAGCCCACAAAACTTCCTCGCAGTCATACTGAAAGTGCCTGACTGCTCGCGTTTGGCTGTTAGGGTAAAGACGGCGGATGAGCACCGCGTTGTTGGTAAATATCAAGAGCAGAATTCCCCCGACGTGACCTAAAACACCCGAATGGGATGCTGCTCGTGTGCAGTCACAGAGCCCAGGTGGTCACATCGAATGTTCATTGCAAAACTGAGAAGGAAAAAAATGAATGTAAGAACTCGCTTCACAAACCTCCGTAAACACAATATGCAGGACGAGGAGCTGCTCTACCTATAAATAGCACTAACAGTTTGTCTACTATTACACATCAACAAGCACAGGCCTGAGCGGCGAGCTGGTCACATGTGCCTGAGCAGAACACACAAACAGCACAGATTGTGTGTGTGTGTGTGTGTGTGTGTCATATGCTTGCACACAGAATAATGCATTCATACTCATCCAGGACAGTTCTGTGGGTTGGGTCACTGTTTGCAGCCTTTACGCGACGTGTTTTCCTGTTTTCACCCACAGGATGTGGTTGTTTTGTGCCAAGTTGCTTCAGTAGACACAAGTCATTTTTTTTACCCGCGAGCCTGACGGCTCACTAACGTGCTGACGGCAGCGTTCACCACAAACTGCGATCGATGGGTCTGCAGTCGTAATTCACAGAGGCTTTGAATAATGGAAATATGGGAAATAAATATGGGAGAAAGACTGAGAACGAAGCGCAAACATATGAATAACTACACAGTGTAAAAATATCAGATCATCATGCTGCGTGTGACAGATGGAGATGGGAGTGCACGTAGTAGTGCATGTGAGTGAGGCCCAAGGAGAAACGGCGAGGGGACATTACAGCAGCAGCACTGCCCCCTGCTGGTAAACCACTGCGGCTACACAATGTGTCGCTGAAACGTGCATTTCAATGGGGCAACAGAACAAAGTTGTGGAAATCAGATGTAACTAGAAATCGAGGCTTTAAAAAGGTCGACAATGCAGAAGAAATATGAGAAATAGAAATAGAAACCACCACGTGACTCATTAGATATTTATTGAACAGCGTTAAGTATGATAGGGCTCTCAATGTAGGAGCTCTAATATAGTATAAAAATTAAGAAAGTACAAAGACAAAACAAGGCAATGTAAACAACATCCAGAATAAGGAAACAGATTGGCAGTATTTTCAGAATAAAGTGTTTTCTGTTCGTCGATACGGACGCCAACGAGCCGGTTTGTGTGTCTGCAGATCCGATTCCAGCTGCGCTCAGTGGAAGTGATTTGGGATCATTCGTTTTCTTAAGGCAACATCAGGCTTCGACGTTACTTTGTAGAACAAAATAATAACAAATAAATACAGAAGACATACATGTACAGAAATACTATTTATCAAAATAATGGTATCTAATAATAGATCCGTATATTGTCGCAGATTGTCACCTGACCCGGCTATTTGCAGCCGTATCCACATCCCTTTATAAAACCTGTTCCTCCCTATAAATTAATGCTGTTGTGGATGCCGTTAACCAGCCGCATCCCAAGTATCGGGATGCACGTAGTGTTTTCTTCTCTTTTGGGTTCCTGAAGCAGATCCCACACAAACCGTTTAAAAATACAAGTCCATAAATCCACAAAGTAGAAAACATGAAATTTACAGAATAGATGTAACATAATAAAAGCCGGCCAGAAAAAGCCCTTTACAGTTAAAACAGCCACGTGTGGCTCTTCAAGTTATACTGAAATGCAAAACCGATGATGTACGAGTGGGGTCGTCCTACGTATCCCATGCTGCCTCGGGGCTGGATTGTGCTACACAGGTCGGATGCATGATGCATGATGCTACATAAACACGGCGTCAGGGCCGCGGGGTCGGAGGTCAGTCCTCTGGAAGGAGTGCGGCCCCCCATCTCTCAGGCCCGTTTGAGCTTGTCGATGTGGAAGGTGAGTTTGAGGGCGGGGCCGAGCTTCAGGCCCATGTATTTCATCATCATGTCGCTGCGCAGCAATAGGAGGGCTTTACCGTCAATCTCCTGAGGCAGGGGGAGGGACAACGACAGGAAGTCAAAATGTTTACTCACACACACACACACACACACACACACACACACACACACACACATTTCTGAAAGTGAATATTTGCATACATGTTTTCTGAACAGGTCGGCATGAGGGGCCAGCACCGGGTCGATGTCTCTGATGTACTTCATGACTTCCTCCACGGTCCACAGGTTGGGGTCCTGACCGCTCGGCCTCGGACTCTCCCGGAAACTGCCTGAGCCTAAAAATGCAAGAGGCGTAAACAGAAATCCATGAAGACGCTCGCCAGACCAGTAATTTCACCGACAACTTGAATACACCTGAGATCCAACGACCCAAGTAGCATTATAAAAAGAACTGTATATCATTCCAAAACACAGGCTGTTGGAAAGCTTGAAATTTGTCAGCGTTATTCATCGTGTGAAGACCGTTTCATCCATTTAGGAGCATCACGCCTACCTGTGGAGTTGTGTTGGTGCAGCAGCTTGGGGGGAGACCTCGGGTTCGGAGACAGAGGGCTCTTCTTGAAGAGCTCCGACGCGGCGACGCCGTCCTCCACGGGGGACTCGCCTGGGGACACATCACAGGGAAGACGGAATGTTTGTTCATCCTTTCGATTTGAGTGTGTGTGTTCTGGCCTTCCATCAAATATGAATAGGGGTATTACCCTTGAACATAAATCTCTTGAAATATTCCATTAACTTAATTAAAATCTAAGGAAATTGAAAGATGATGAAACGATTAGCCTCCTGTCCCTGGAGTTAATGCGAGTCCTGAGCCAAGAGCTTCTTCTTAATAGTGTCTTTGATTCAACTATTAGAATTAAATACATACATAAAAGGTGGTGCAGCATCAGTCCAGAGCCACTGATTATATAAACAAAGACTATTAGGCATTTAAATAAAAATGAAATGAACTAGCAAGCAGCAGCAAACAACGTTGATCCAGCGACGCATAAAGTAGGGGGAGAAACATGACTGCGTGATTAAAGGGAGAAGTGTTCATATTGTGGGTGATCTGCATCTTTTTAGACGCAAGACAGCAATCCTAAAAGTATCGTACCATCAGTGGAGCGCCGGGCGATGTTGTGGTCTTTGAGGAAGCGCTTGGCGGCTGGACCCGCCCCCCCAAAACCGCTTCTCTCTGCCAACAGCATTGCGTTCAGAGGAGAGAAGGCCGTTTCATGCGATTATATTCTCCACTCTAATGAAGCAAACACTTCAGTCTATGTTGTCGGACGTAAACCCCCAGCGTGTAAAGGTCACCGGCCACAGCTCCACACCAGTAAGGCAGAGCGCATCGTTTTATGCTTCAATTAAAAACTGTTATATTTCTGTCCCTTTTTTACAATTTGACAAGTAAGGAGAACCATCCCAGTGTGACTGCTGCGAATCAGTCGCTGTGCACCCGTGCATGTGAAGGCAGAGCGGCGGCACCGACCTGCGCCGTGCGCGTGGGCTCCTCCTCCGGCTACCGGCTGGCTGCCGAACAGAGGGTCGCAGTGCAGGTTGTGGCAGAGCTTCTCCAGGAAGCGCAGGACGTACGTGACGCTGCTGACGGTCGGCAGCGTCAGGGTGTGCTGCTGCTTGTCGAAGAAAGCTGGACGGGACGAAGCACAGAGAATCAAAGTCGCTTTCCCGTTTCAGGAGGAGGAAACGAAACGAGCTTCGGCGGATGTGAGAGTGGGGCAACGAATACGATGCGTATAACGGCGGCTTGATCACCCACCTGATATGACTTCGCCGCCTTGCCCGGACTTGAGGCAGGCGAAGACGGCGCCCTGGTTGTGGGCGGAGTCCACGCACGCCTGAACGCACTGCTGAAGCACCGAGGAGGCCCGGCCGGGCCCGAAGTGGTCCGGCAGCTGCTGCACCCGCCGCTGGTCCAAGCGGGGTCCCACCTTGCCGTGCTTATTTAGATACACACAAACTGGACGGGCGGGGCAAGAAGCAGAAAGGTCAGCATTGAAGGCTGCGTGTCGAATGGGCACGTTATGTGTGTGTGTGTGTTGCACCTGTGGGGGCCTGCAGTGCAGAGGTGGGGATGGTGGCGTTGTCCACGGGCACCGTGCTGGTGTCGGGCTCCGGGGTGCTGCTGGTCGGAGACGAGGGGACTGGATTGGACACCAGGCGGGGTTTTCTCTGGAAAAACAACAACATGAATATTGAGAAATCCTGCAGTTTATTTTTTATTCTTTTTTGCGGCTCTCATGTTGCTCTTTGTTGTATTTGTCCCAGTACGGATCCAACATCAGTAAGCAAGACGATCGTAAAAGAGAATATTTGTGTGTTAATAAATCTTCATCCCGTAGATTACCGGGACGTGTTAAGTGAAGCTACCTGCTTTGCCAGCCTACATTCATTGTTGAAAAGTAGTGTTTTCATAATGGTTGGTGCCTAAGCTCAATCTACCTGTCAGAAGAAACACCATCAAACAGGATGGCGTTACATTAGAAACAAACATGTTCAAATATATTTGTCAAATTGCATTTTGACACAGATGGAAAATAATCTGTCCATCCTCCATGTAAGAAACAACCATGGCTCTTTAAAGGTCTGGAGGCATTTATTCAACCGTCATTCCCCCAAAAGGAGATCCTCCTCCTCCTCCTCCTCCTCCTCGTCCTCCTCTACAGCAAAGGCCAAGATCACAGACATCGGTAGTGTCTCTGTGTATAAAAGACCTTGGATATGATAACATTTATTATTTGGGTTTAGTGAGTTCCGATGGCCTTGAATGCTCATGTTCAGGTTCAGGCGATGCCGGTTGTGTCCTGCAGGTATTGGATTGTTATAGACGTTGTGAACGATGGAGCCACCTTGCTGCCAGGCTTGGGCCCCCTTTTCTTTGGGATCTTGACCGGTTCTGCCCCAGTCTGCGCCTGCTGCAGAGCCAAGCCGTGCGCCCAGTTGGCGGGCAGCCTGCCCCGGGTTCTCCCCGGCCCCCTCGCCGGCCGTCCTGGACCCGCCATGGCGTCCCCCAGCCAGCCGGCTCGCTTCGCCCAGCCCAACTGCTGCAAACCAAGTGCGGAGGAGACGCAGGGTCAAGTGGTCTCCTGGATCATTCACAGATTACTTTGGAAGGAAAAGGGATCTTTAGAACTGGATGAATATTCCAGGTTTAACGAACGGTTATGAAAAGTGCCTAAAAAAAAGGATATTCTCTCCAACAGCCAGCAGGGGGCGACTGCTCCAGGTGTTTTAAGGAGTTTTTTCTCCTTAGATCACAGCATGGCTGGCCGTTGTTGGTTAGTAGAGGGGCCTACCCTACTGCCGGGCTTGGGCCCTCGTTTCTTGGGGACCTTGATGGGCTCCAGCGCTTTGCCCAGCGGGACGCCCTTCTGGTTCCACAGCCCCGTCCCCTTGGTTTTCCTGCGGCCGGGCTTCCGTCCCCTCTGGCCCGGAGGCCTGCCCGCCGTGGGCGCGGGGTGCGCGGCCGGGCCGTCCAGGCTCCCGTCGGTCGGAGCCCCGAGGCTCCTGGGCGGCGCTGCTGCAAGATGGACACACACAGAAAATGTGTTTCATGCACAGAAAAAAAAAAAAAGCTCCACGCTCACCACACAGTCACAGACATTTTAGATCCAACGTTTACCCAACGCTGTGGTTGTATAATGTAAATGACGCACGAAACTGGGTCGACCCACATGCATTTTCACAGCAATAAACAGCAGAATGAGGCGTTTCCATCGCCGGCTCCGACGTCCAGCACACAGAGCTGCTGAGCCGCATCCTCGCTTCCACAATCTGTCACATCAAACTCAGTACTGTTTGATGCAGAACTAAACGTCCTCCCCCAGGTAGAGAGAACAGTTGCACGGGAGAGGGGAGGGCTCTGGGCGTCTCTTTACGGTGGTCAGAGGAAGGGAAATTACAGGCACCGTAATTGACCGTGATGCACTGACGTCAATATGCTGCTTGAGAGCAATCTCGGTATTTCTCTCTCTCTCAATACATCAATGGTCATCAATGAGATTTGTCAAAACAAATGAGGAGAATGGATTTCAGTGTCAAAAGCACAAGAGACTGATGTGCAAAAGCTTGAGGAGATAAAGCCCAACTAACTGTGTGGCTGGACAACACGAAAAGAAGCCAGAGAACAGCCATTCATCATCAAGTCAGACCGAGAGGCCCTGCCAGCTTGCACTTAAACAAAAAGGAAAGAGGGGAGAGGCGAAGAGGAAAGAAGAGCCGAGAAAGAACACATGTGCTCGGAGACGATCTCCTTTTCTTCGCCCACACAGCGGGATTATCCTCCAAGAATGTGTGCGTGAATAAACAAGCACACAGAGGAAAGAAGCACCGTACATCCAGGACATCTGGCCTCACATGCACCTGCACACACACGCACACACACACACACACACACGCACGCACGCACAAGTAAAATGCGCTGGTATTTGTGTTGGATCTACTCTGGACAGATTTACGACTGGAGCTGCCACATTCATTAACACAGGTCTGTATTTACACACATTTACACAATCAATGCACAGCTCAGTCTGCAGGCTGCCGCCACTTCTCATGGAGGGAGGGGGGAGGGAGGGGGGAAGGAGGGGGCGCAGTGCAAGAAGAAAAATATAGAAAAAATAACACAAGCCCCCCGATTGATCCTGACCAGATCCTGGACAATTTGTTTAAAAGGTTTAAAAGGTCCCAGGTCCGCTGATCGATGGCGGCGCTCCGAAATACAGTCGAACAAACAGCGTAATGAGCACCCCCCCCCTCTCCCTCTCCCTCCCGCGCTGCACCGAGTTCATCGAGTTCAAAGAGCCTCCACCGCCGGCTTCGAGTCACAAGAGAGACAACCAGCTTTCAACCCGTCGCTCCGACTGCCTTCCGCTTCTCTTCCGTCTTTACTCACCTCTCTGGCTCAACCAAACGTTAAAAAAAAAAAGAGCACGGTTGTCTGCACAGCTGTCCTCGGATTCACCCTGTCCTCCCGCCCCGTCCTCGTCCCGTCTCCCCCTTTGCGTCGCTCCTCCCTTCTTTCCGTTTCCTCCCACCAGCTGCTGGCAATGTAAACAACCCTCTTCCAGCAGCAGGTCTGCCTCGTCTCTGCATCCCCTTCTCTCGCCTCTCTCTCTCTCTCTCTCTCCCCCTCATCGGACCCGGTTAGCCGGGGGTGCTGCCTACAAGAGGCCCTTCGAGAGGGGAGGGGGGGGCTTCCAGGCCGCACTCCGCCAGCTGGGGGAGCGCCAGGCCTTCATAAAACTCCAGCAGGCTGCCCGTGTCCCGCCTTCCCCTTTCCACTCACAGTGACGGACCTCATGGCAGATGAACCTTTTGATCACTTCTACCGTTCGCGTTTCCTGTATAACAAATGTCTTCCGAAGAGGGATTGCGTCACTATCTGGATTTAAAAATGGCAAACTTGTGTTGATGACCTGATCGACTAATGATGCCTTCAGGCGGATGATGCAACACTTCAAAATAACAGCAGCATCCAAACTGTATAAACACAAACTAACCGGATGAAAGTTACAGTCCAACTCCAATTATTACCACGTGGGTACAATAAACCAACTATGAACCAGGTCACATGTTCACATAGTCCAACCCCCCGAAGAGATGTCCAACCAGGAACACGAGTGAAAGGCCCGAGCAGGTGCCCCCATGAGCGTACGACCCTTTAGAACGCGCACCTTTGGCGCCGGGCGGCTGCAGGTTGTCCCCGGTGAGCGAGCACCAGCCGACGGGGAAGATGTCGCGCGAGTCGTAGCGGCAGTAGTAGTCGAAGGCTCCCCGCCAGCCGTCGAAGGTGACCAGCACCTCGACGCCGCGCAGCGCGCCCACCGTGGCCGGGCAGATGAAATGGGGGTTCTTGCGGTCCACCGCCTCCAGCTTCATGCCCAGCTGGAAGGAGTTCTGCTCCGGGGCGGGCGGCTCCTGCTGGGGAACGCGGAACCAAAGGAAGAGCGTCGGGTGTCAAAGTCGCCGCGCGTAAACCGTGTTTTAGTTCGTACCGGGAAAGTGGGGCAAAATAATTTGGTGTTACCTTGTGAAAGATGCGAGAGGGAGCCATCTCGGCGCCGTTCAGTGTTTTCAGAAGGAACATGGGCCAAGAGGACGCGTTGAGACGGAAACCTGAAAGAAAAACAGCAATCGTTGTCAAAACTAGAACAGCTCCGATGAACATGGTGACGGAGAAAACTCGAGAAATTCTGACAATATAGCAACACGTAGACCTCATGATGAATCATGAAAGACGTCCGGGGTGGGAGGGTTCTAATTATAGCCGCTAACCCCCCCCATAAAACCCGATGTGTCACCCGTGCGTCCTCACCGAGCGGCGGCTGCAGCATGCCCCCGTTCTTCTCACAGTTGCCTATCGGCTGGATCTCCGAGGAGTCCACGAGGCGCCAGAAGTCGTTCTTGTTGTCCGAGCCGTCCAGGCGCAGCCGCAGGCGCGCGCCCGTCAGGCCCACCACCGTGGCGATGCAGGTGGACGTGGTGTTTCGCGGGTCCAGGGCTTCCAGCTTCATCCCCGCCTTGAACTCGTTGAGCGGAGGCGTCGGGCTCTAGGTGGTGGAGGAAAGACGCGCGTGTGTGTGTGTGTGTGTGTGTAAGTGAATTCAACCACAGCAAAGAAGCTTACGAATGGCACTGTTCAATCCCGCTCACCTGTCTGAAACAAGCAGAGGGTGCAGCAACGGCACCCGTCTCTTTCAGGTATTTCTCCCAACTGAAAAGCCCTGCAGAAGAATTCACAGCACGAAACAGGAGTCTTTGCATTTTGCGGCGATGGAAAGTTTCATGATCTTTTTTTTTTATTTTCAGTGGAATTTGACATGCAATATTTTTTTGAGCCCCTACACAAAGCTTAAAATCTGTCAATGCTGAGGTAAATCCATGGCCAGAATCACCCCAAACGCACTTACCTTGGTACTGTGAAAGCACCCGGCAGGGCCGCCCACTCCGGGCTTGCTTGATCCTCCGGACTTCTTTCCATTCTATAGCTGGAGGAGCCGAGGAAGACGGAATAAGCTCTCCGTTACTTCTGAGTCGGCGCATACGATGAATTACTTGCTTGTTCTTTATGAATGGCAATAACACGGCCTCGTGCAGTGGTACCTTTCTGTGGCACAGGCTTCCTCATGCTCCAACGCAGGCCAAGCTCACGACACACGAGTGGCTTCCACGCTGAAAGGCAACACACAAAAAGAGCCCTGTTACGGCCTGCGAATGTGTCACGAGTGAAAGTAAACCTTTGTGTCATAGTGTGTCAAGACTGAATTCTGGGGGTCGTTTGGGCTCCAGACCCACAAGCCGACGTGGCGTTTATCAGACACACAATAAATACACGAAATCCCCAAAACAACAGATTTCCTCCAGAGTTTATGAAATCACATGAAAATGTACAAAAGCTACGACAACGTGTTGTTAACTATTCGCATTGTTGATTCTATGAACAGCAGCCTACCTTAACACCTCATAACCGCTCAGCAGCGGGTTCTCCTCCCGGGGTGATTCCCTCGGCGGTGGAAGTGCGCCTTTTTCCTCCACCAAAGGGGGGGGGGCGGGTCCAAAGGAAAGCGGCCCGGTCCCCGCTCCTCTAGCTCCGTCTGGGAGAGTGACAGGAGGCGTCAGTGAGACCTGCATCCAGGTTACACCCCCGTCGCTCACCCGGCGGCGGCGGACCGCTGCGGCCTCACCGTGGTTTTCCATTTGTTCACTAAACATCGCACTTATCAGAAAAGTGTTGAGCCCCGTCAACTAAACACGGAGCCGACACACACACACACACACACACGGGGGACCCCCCCTCCCCCTCGCCCTCTCCTCTGCTACATCAACACGTGTTTACGTTATCTCCTCCGTGAGCTCACGCGACACGAACCACGTCCTCCTGAGAAGTGACGTGCGACACAAAAGCGACGCGCGCGGCTTTACAAGGTGGCTGGCTAGCTAGCTTAGCATGCTAGGTGGCTGGCTGGCTAGCTCGGCCCGACTCTCGCAGATAAATATTAGCACTAGCGGAGCGGGAGCCTCGCCGCGGGCAGTCCGGTGGCGGCCGGGGCTCAACGCGGAAGCGCAGCGGGAGACGCGACGTTGCTCGGTGGATCCGAGGGTGTTTACCTTGCTTGGTAACGTGTGTTTGTTTCTGGTGTGGATTTAGCGCGTGTCCGCCATTTTTTTTCTCTACACCGTGAGGAGGGGGTGTTTTGCCAACATTTTTTTTTGTCGGGCGACCGGGCAGACTGGAGGAGGCAGGAGAGAGGAGACGGGAGAGTGAGGATACAGGAGAGTAGAGAGGATTCTGGAGACAGTAGAGAGCAGAGGAGGAAAGAAGACACTGGAGACAGGAGACAGTCAATAGGAGAGAGGAGGAGGAGACAGCAGATAGGAGAGGAAGATGAGAGAGGAGACAGCAGATAGGAAAGGAAGAGGAGAGAGGAGACAGCAGATAGGAGAGGAAGAGGAGAGAGGAGACAGCAGATAGGAGAGGAAGAGGAGAGAGGAGACAGCAGATAGGAGAGGAAGAGAAGAGAGGAGACAGCAGATAGGAGAGGAAGAGGAGAGAGGAGACAGCAGATAGGAGAGAGGAGACAGCGGATAGGAGAGGAAGAGGAGAGAGGAGACAGCGGATAGGAGAGGAAAAGGAGACAGTCAATAGGAGAGGAGGAGGAGAGAGGAGACAGCAGATAGGAGAGGAAGAGGAGGGAGGAGACAGCAGATAGGAGAGGAAGAGGAGGGAGGAGACAGCAGATAGGAGAAAAGGAGGGAGGATGACGAAAGAGCACAAAAGAAGATTATTAAATAAGTAACAAATATTTAACCGAGAGCAGAAAATTGATTAAATACATGGGGTTTTTTTCACTGCAGTAGTCGAGTATTAAACGCATTTAGGATGATATGTGCAATTTCACTAATTATTATTATTAATAATTTATGAACAGGCTTTAGTTCTAATACTTTTCAGTTGGAAAAAGGACATTTAGCTCTCATGTCAAAGTGCAGTGTTTAAAACTAAAGTTAAACAACAAGGTGGGATTTGCTGCAGGTCTGTTGTGTTATCAACGCTGCATAGCTTTAGCCAGGTGTATCTAATAAACGTGCAACTCAGTGTACTTATAGCACACAATCCTGCTCATTAATTAGATGTATGTATTTCATTTATTTAAATATAATTAAATATAATATTCCCAAGAAAGAATTTACAGGAATCGCTGACACTTTGGTTTGAAGGCTGCTGAAGAGTTTCAGATCATGTGCAGCTCTTTCATTTAAAATGTCTCTTATTTGTGTAACACAATGTGGATAACCACGATTGTTAATTTAACACAAGGATATTAAAATAAGACAAATGAGTGTGACAGTTTAGCAAACATTGTTGTTCCATCATCGCAGAGTGCTGTTTAATTTAAAACAGTGCCCCAGTTTTGGGCTTTTGACTAAGAATGTGGGGTATTTGCCTCGAGCATTACATTAACGACATTTGATTATCAGCGCACACAAAGCTTAACTTATGAAAGACTATTTGTTCCAGTTAAGAATATAATAACATTCTGAACAGAATCATGAGAGCATCACGATGTACTACACATAGAGGCATTTAAATTAAATCCAGAAACGTGCCATGAAGATATTCCTGATGAATTGTGCATAATTGTGTAAGTGTGCGTTTCGGAGAGACACACATTGCAGTTAGATTGTGTGTGTAATGGTCACCTGGCAGCACTGCTTAATGCCCCTTTCAGCCTACGCTGGGCAGACCATGGCCCAGTGGCCCCCCGCACCCCGGGCAATTATGTTTGCTTTCACGCGGTGAAAGGGGTTAATTGGCAGCGCCCACGCGCCTGATTGGACCTGTTTCACGCCTGCCAGCCTTCATCGCATCAAAGGAGGCCCCGGTCCACCGGGCGCCGTTACTAGAACACACACACACACACACACACACACACACACACACACACACACACACACACACACACACACACACACACACACACACGCACGCACGCATCACGGCCACGCACGGTGCACAGGCTCAAATCTACAGCATGGAGGAGGGGGAGGGAACACGCATGCAACCCAACGTGCAAATATCCCAGTCAAACAAAGAATGGCGAGGCATCACTGCAGAGGAACCATTGAGTGTCCTTCGTCCCCCTGCGGAGACACAGGGACGCGCACGCGCGCACGCGCACACGCATTATGCAGATCGCCAGCTACGACCAGCAGGGGTCAGTGTTGCTTTGTACAAAGCGGGCGAGTTGATATCTGTGACGTTCATCTTGACTGTTTGCCACAGTGAGACTTGCAATTCACACCATTCACTTTCCTCCTTAAAGTCTCAGACTTAAATTCAAATTATGTTTATTGATTTAATTTATATTTAATTAATTTCTCTTTATTATGTAAAATGTTGTCCTTTTCTGCTACATGTGCATCAGTTTTGTGTGTTCATCGTATTTGATGTCTATTTGTATACTATTTTCTGTGTTGTTATATTTGTAGATCAACTGACTGTGTGCTGTCTGTTTATAATGATATTAATGTCATTCAAGGTTTATATTAATTGGGCTTACTGAGTGACATGTGTGACATCCAATAGTCCGCTCAGTATGAATCCTCAAGCTTCAACAGTACAGATCCAATTCTGTGCTTGCTGAAGGTTTTTCATAAAAGAATATGATGGAAATTAAAATGATTGTTTTTTTTTAAATATTCAACAAAATGATCTTCATTCATCCCCTCCACGAATGTCACCGTAAACATAAGGAAGAGCACAAGAAGGATTGTCACATTAGGTTCTATTTGCATAATGTTAGATAAATGCATCTGATAGCTGTAGGTAATCTTCCTCTCATCCTGTTAGCAGGTTACCGTGATTATGTACAATGCAAACATACAAAGAGTCTGCGAAGTACAATTTCCAGACAGACCTTTTGTGTCAATGCAAATGCAAACTCTCATACGAGTGTTTGTTCGTCTCGTCCTCCTCGTTCTTTCAGTTCATCTCAACACGTGACTCTGGCTCTCTTTTTTAGCTGGCGCCGCGTTTCTTTTTGTTTTAATTCCTAAACATGTTGCTGTAGGTGTCCACTAGCCAATGGCACGGCTCCACTGCCGCGGTCTGTTTCTGCACACGCACACACACACACACACACACACACACACACGCACACACAGTTAGCAGAGCAAGGATCTTCTCCCCCTGTGCCTTCTTGTCACTTTCAGCACTCTGGCACGCTCCAACAAAGTCGCCCCTAACACACACACACACGCACACACACGCACACACACACACACACACAGGCATAAGCAGACACAAAAACACGCGTGTGCACACACACTGAGAGTCAGACTGCGTGTGTTCTCTCCCGACTGTGCCTCAGAGGACTCCTCGCTTTGTCCCACAGACGAGGACATGCGTGCACACCCACGCACACGCACACACACGCACTTCCCATCTCTGCTGGCATCCTGCGGGACGTGCAAGCGAGAGAGAGAGAGAGAGAGAGAGAGAGAGAGAGAGAGAGAGAGAGAGAGAGCATATGTTGGATAGACGTTTGTTGAGGGGGGGTGTCTCTTTTTGGATGTTGTCTTACAAGCTGTGACGGCGTGGTGCAGAAAGAAGGATTTTTTCTTCTCCCCCCGTCCAATTTATTAATCCTTTTAGGCAATGTTCTCTGTTCAGAAATGCAAATTGAATCAATCTGAGGCTGACTTTAAGACTTTTCAAGTGGGATTTAATTAGAAGCCAGGCCCTGCAGTTTTTAATGAGAGAGGGGGTGGAGAGCCTGAGATACAGAGAGAGAGAGAGAGAGAGAGAGAGAGAACCATACAGGCATGGGGAGGGAGAGTGGGTTGCGGTTTTGATCTGGGGGTCCTGCTGGAGAAAGGATACACAAACACCCACGATGCACACACAAACATACACACACAAACACACACACACACACGCGTGCACACAGATGCACCCTGTGGAGCCCGAGCTCGAGGCGGACGCCCGCTGTGGTTTCTTCTTCACTTCCCGCCCCTCATCTCCGTCTTCATCCTTATTCTTAACCAGGGATCTCGTTACTTGGGTTCGCATCTCGATCCCGTCACGTCGCCGCGGCGCCGTGATGTCACACGTCCGGTCCAGTTAATCTGAAGGCCACCAGCGCCGAATCGCTTGAGTTATTTTTTACTTGTTGTTTGAACAGTTCCAGATCTTCCTCGCCCCTCCCTTGTAAATTATTCTAGCAGACCCCCCCCCCCCCCCACGTCCCCCCCTCCGTCCCAGAGAACAACTGCTCCCCGGATCAGTCGGAGACTTCGCTGCCATTCTGGGCCGCCGCGTTCTGGGGGAATATGGCGCTGTTAAAAAGGGTGAAGCCGGCCTGTGGTGTCGGGATGGGTTTTGGGAGCGACCCCCCCCCCCCCCCCCCCCCCCGCTGGTTCCTGTCACCTCTCTGATGGGGGGACCCAGGCTGGATCGGGCCTGTGTGACATCTTTACAGCCCAAATGCTTGATTTCTCTGTAGTTGTTCTGGGGGGGGGCTTGTTAGTGGTTTCAACTTGACCATTTCCACTTTGACAGTTTTCTGCTGTCTTCCATTAAAGCTGTGTTTTTTTTTCGATGCACGGGAGAAGCGGCAACGATAAATGTCAGGAAGATTATTTCAAGCTTGCAAAGTTGTAACGTAGGAAGAATAAACATGAAATGATGAGCATGAAAACAACAATTTTAGGTGCCAGCGGAGACGATGTACAGTGCTGAAAGAAGGAAAGGAAGTGAAGGGATGACTTTAATGGCATGAATTAAAGACATGAATTCACCCATTAAAGTGAGAACTAGTACGTGTTGTCTCACAAAATGCCCGACGTCTCGTTGATCCTGTCAATGTTTAAATAATACAAATGAATCTCCATTATTGAAACGTGTAATTAATCTCTCTCTCCCCCTCTCTGGCTGTCTCTCTGTCTCGTTCTCGTTCACATTTAATGGAACATGAAAGGGAAACCCGGAGAGCAAACGCTGCGCCGAGGACTCACAGAGGCACTCACATCAGAGGAGAAGACGGGCAAAGGGACAGACGGGTGGACGTGTTTTGACAAACAAACAGTTGGTCCAGAACTCCTCCCCTTCCCACCGCTCGGGGCCTCCTATCCCCACGCCCCCCTCCCCCTCCGTCTCCCTGCGTCTTTGAACTCGGGCCTTCATTATCAATCTGCTGATTAACAGGCCTGGGAACAGGGGGGGGGGGGGGGGGGGGGGGGCGGAGGAGGAGAGACAGAGACGGAGACAGAGAATACGTGTTAGATAATGTCCACTTTCTCATTGACGCTGGCTTCACCGTCTGACGTGGACGGGACGGACGGAGCGACCTTTGAGGCGAGGACAAAGACCACGAGGACACACGTCTCCGCTCTCAGGGAGGCAGAAACTGGGGCCGACGGGCGGGGACAGACGGAGAGACGCCCGTCCGATGGACAGAGAGACGACGGACGGATTCCCCCCCCCCCCGCTGTCCCCTTCGCAACCCGGACGGATGATGAATACACTAACAAATAAAGCCAATAAAAGAACGAGTATGCGGGACAGAACTTGTGCGATTGTGATCGATGTGCAGTCAGTTGTGTGCCTTTGTGTGCGAGTGCTGTTGTCCGTTGAGTGTGTGATCAAAGCGCGCTGCTGCTGTGTGTGTGTGTGTTTCTGTGCGTGTTGTTCATGTGTGTGAGGTTGTGCGATTTAGCTTGTGTGTGTAAATGTGGCTTTGTGATGTTGTGTGCATGCATCCGTCTTTATTAGTGTGAGTCTGTGTGTGTGTGTGTGCGCTCGGCCGTGAGTTGGGGGCTCTCTGGTGATTCTCCTTAACATCAAACAGCTGGAAGTAATAAAATATTTAGGAAGCGCGGGAGTCTGTGAATATTAATACTGCCTTTTCCTTCTGTCTCTCAAATCTCCCTCTCGTTTTCACTTCTCTCAATTATTTCATTTTTTGCCCCTCCCGGTTTGCCCCCCCCCCCCCCCCCCCCCCCCCTCCGTCAGCCCGTCCTGTCCCGCTCTGCTCTTCTTTCTGGCCCCCACCCGGCGCTCTGGTTCCTCTGGTTCCTCTGTTCATTGTTATGGGGGCTTGTTAGGGGGGGCACTTCTTATTGGGAGTCCGCTGGCACCGGGGGTGAGGGAGGGTGAGGGAGGGTGAGGAGAGGAATTGACCCACGCTTTTCTGTCTCACAGTGTGGTGGGGGGGGTCACAACGAGTTCACCACGCTGCCACCCCCCCCCCATGTCGAACATGAAAAGGGATCAACGGGCAGCTGTTTTATTTATGGGATTTATGGGATTTTTACGCAAATGAGTTTACCATCAGAACAATAATACACTTCAATTTATAATAATAATATAGTTCAATTATTGTGAGTTCTTATTCACAGCAATTATGAAATAAGTTATTTATGCACAGGATTTAAAAAAAACTTCAATTTGGCATTTCTTCATTCAATTACAACCTGGAAATATTCAGTTAAAAATGTTTTTTCTAATGACATTGCAAAAGGATTACATTCTTTCTTATCGGATTGCATCACTCCTGTTCATTAACACTCACACCTGTGAATCCCAACGTATCCGTGGCCCAAAAGCACAAACTCTGCTTGATGGTGGTTCAAAGATCATCTCATGTTCTCAGTTCTACTTTCGTAACATTCCATGCAGCCGTTCCATCCGGGGAATCGCTCTGGGTGTCCGTGTGTGGCAGCAGGAGCTCTTAGTGGCCAGCTGTTGAGCTGTGACCCCGCACATGAACACACACACACACACACACACACACACACTTACACACGCTTGTTGCAGTTCAGCACCGTTTATGAAAAAACGCTGCTCAAGGAATTCAAAACCACTTCAGATTTACCTCCTACATAATCCGTGCAGCCAGGTCCACGCGCTGAAACAGCTCACGAGCGGCTGTTGAAACGCAGGTTAGTCATTAAAAAACCGACCAGTCAAAGGCGCGACGCCAGACAGGGACACAGATATGCAACAACAAACGCACAAACGAGTCAGACAGGATGTGAAGGTTGTGAATCGAGGTCATTTGATCCTCTTTGTCCGTTCGGAGCGTCAGAGGAACACGCAAAGAAACAAGTAATTACGCCGCCTGCGAGTTCAAAAGGCACGCGGGGGAACACGCTTCGGGACAGGAAACAGAGTCTGGCGTAGAGACACAAAGTGAGACAGGCTTCAGGCAGCGAGACAAAAAGATGCAGTCGCGCTGAAGGACGGGCAGACAGGAGGGCCGGACGTTGTCAGCATCAGTGGCAGCAACAACAGCGATGTAATTATAGGCTCTCTGATTAAAATCCATCTCATTCCTGCCACTCACAACACACTTTGCCTGCTGAAAGGATCCCCGCCTCTGCCACTTCAGCTGGGGAGGGGGACAATGGGGGGGGATTCAAGGTGGACAGGTGGGTGGACATGGTCCCCATCTGATAAAGTTGAGTGCAGCGACTCTCAATGAAAGTGTGTTTCTCGTGTGATTCACCTCAAACCGAAGGGTGCCGACTGGTATATAAACTGGACTGTCCTCCAGCTTTGGTGACCCTCGTCCCATTTACTCCTTTTCCATCTTATGGAACTAAACTATTCGGACGACCTGCACAACTTTGCCAAATGTTCTTGCCAACACGCTGAAGCATTTCACTCAACTTAGAACCCAAATAACATCAAATGAATCCTAAGAGACGATGCTCATCGACACTAAGGAGAGACACACACACGTAGGGTGAGACGAGACAGTTGGACAGGGAGAGAGAGACAGGGTTTATGAGTGATGTCTGCTGTTCACTGCTCCTCAGGCTCCCGTGTGTCTGCACACGCACACGCCTTCACACACGCGCACGCCCTCACACGTACAGCGACGCCGCTCGCTTCCAGAGGAATCCGCTCGTAGCCGTGCAATTACCCTTCTGCTGTGTCGTCGCCGGGCATCTCCTCAAGCCCCGCCTCCTCCTGCGTGACGTCCTCCCGGCTTCAACGCGGCACGCGTGGCACCCTTCGATTGGTCCACGTGGAGGTTTTTAAAAACAGTAAATGGGCCAAGAGACCACAGGGAAAAGGCCGTGTTAAAGAATTCACTATTAAAGGAGTCGTTCATTCAAGGAGGTTTCACAGAGAGATCCTCTAATGTGCAGAAGCGCGTTCCCGCCTGCAGGAGCTGAAAGCCAGACCTGTTTGGGGTCTTTTTTTTCACATCAAAGTCAACTGCATTTGGGACGCGTCGTGCATCTTGAAGCGCGCTTCACTTGCTGATGTTCGACGCTGTGAAGCATTTGGAACCTTAACAGCACACGTGCACAAAGGGATGCACGTTTCAAAGCAAATGGCACTCAAAGGCAATCGGTTCAAACCTCAACGGTTCAGCAGTTGCAAACTTGATTTTTGTGGGACGGAGCCAGTATATCTATGAGTGTTTGTGATGTGAGAGCGCACGAGGGGATCGACGATGGGGAAGAAACAAAAACATCAGTGGCATCAAACCAACAAAAGGAGGAAAAAAAACAAAAAAAGAGCAGAAAGGATGAAGGAAATTGATGGTTTTTCGGAAGCAGGATCAGGAAATATTGAGCACATTAAATGAGTAACAGTTGTTGAGGCCGTTGTATTTTAACTGAATTGATCAGATTAATCGGGATGAGGGAGGCTTACCACAGCTTCCTGGAGGAAATCCTTTGTGATCCGTTCAGCGCAGCATTGATTCATCCACACAGATCACATTGGCTTTAATACCTACAATGTGAGGTTTTAACTCCATTTCAGAGGCTTTTTTCACCCTTCTTGCTGAAAAAGAAAAGACTGTAGGTTTTAGGCAAAAGCTGTAGAAAATATAAAATGACATCATGAAACCTGAGCAGATATGTATGTTTATAAGAGAGAGCGAAGGGGACTGCGTGTGTGTGTGCGTGTGTGTGTGAAGCTGGGTTCACTTATGTAACAACCACAAGACGCAGCGGGAGGTTGGATTAGGAATTACAAATCGAGGAAAAGGGCAACAAAGAGGCAGAAGGGAAACCACGGAGCGGAGCGTTCCACACGTGAACACTGAAGGAGACCTTTGAAGGAGGAGCCGGTGATGCTGCGTACTCAGAAGAAGGCCCTCCGCGTCCCGCTGCCACTTCCACGCGGGTCGAGCTCGGGATGCCAGGCCAGGCCGTCGCCATGGGGACCCCATTCAAAGAAGCCGGGGCCAAGATGTGGAAGCGGGGGGGAGGGGGCGTTTGAAGATGCGAAGGCTTTGCTGCTGGAGAACCCCGTATCACCGCTGTCATCCGGCCCGCCAGCTCTCTCTCTCTCTCCCTCTCTCTCTCTCCCTCTGCGACTTGTTTCCCTTTAGATCACAGAGCAGCATTCAAAGTGCACTCCTAACGGCTTACACGTGTTTCGATTAAGAGGCTGGCGTGCGTTCCCCCCGTTAAACGGGCTCTGTGTGCTCGCAGCGCGCCGCCGGGCTCGGTCATGTGGCGGGGGATCTGGAGGTGAAGGCTTTTTTTAATTGCCGGGCTACGGCGGGAACGGCGGTTAGTCAGACGAGATTCCTTCGCCCGTGAGGCGCACATGTGGGCACAGATGCTCCAACGACACGGGCACCACGTCACGTGATCAAACGCCCCCCCCCCCCCCCCCCCTTCTGAAATGGCTGCCATGCGTCTTTTCCAGAGCAGGACTTGGATTTTGGATTTTGTCAGAAAGAGGCCGACTGGACGCTTCGGTGAGCATGAATGACACCTGTTCAGCACTGCTATACTTACATGTGTGATAAAGTTACTTTAACCCAATCCCTGCTTACCTGTGGAATAAAGGAGCGGTTCAAAGTAGGTGAGATATTGTATTAAGCATTACGTAAGCAACCGAGGTGAAACGAGATGAGTCTGTGTGTTTCAACAGAGATTTTCTTTTTATGTTACACATGCCGCACATTTCTACACACCGCTCACCAGTTTGCCTCTTTTGTTTCCTTTTCTCCTTCACTTCTTTCCTCGCATTTCAGTGTTTCATTTCACGTGTTGTTTCATTTTCTCCTATTACCTTTCTTCCAGCCAGCCCGGTAATACGATGCGGACGTGAGCCCGAGCACTCCAGGGCCCGGCTGCTCACCGCCCCTCTGTTTTTCCTCTGTCCTGTAAAATACTTTGCAGGCCCAAACCGCCCTGCGGTCAAAGAAAAAAAAAAAGAGCACGCTGGGTGTAAAATGATCCCAGGCCTGTAAAATTAGAAAAGGGGGAGGAAGAAAAAAAAACCGAGCGCACCCAAAGTGGCATGTGCACTAATGAGGGGTTGTTGGTTTTTGGGCGACCGACGATGCGTGTGATGCAATCATCACCTTTTGTCCAGCGTGTCGGTTAAAGATGGCCGCGGCCCGTCAGCGGCTGGCGCGCCCACAGGGTCGAGCCTGTGTGAGGAGGTGAGGGGAGGCGCGGCTGATTGTGTGCGGGGACAAGGATGGACGAATGAGTCAAGAGAGGAGACGCGCACATAAACACATCGGTCAACAGACACACACACACACACACACAACCACTGCAAGTCACCCTATTATTATCATTATGCAAGTGCGACTGCAAACGGTCCCCTCAGCAGCAGCGGGCCTGAGCAATGAGTCCGTAAACAGATTCGGGCTGCGGCGCAGCGGCTTCAGTATTTTTGATGAGACGGCAACCACACACACGCACGCACACACACACACACGCATGCACACACGCACACACACACACACGCATCCACACACGCGCGCCTCTTTCCCTCTGACCTCTGCTCTCTGAGGGAAGGCGAAGCCGCGAGCGCGCCACAGCGACAGTGCGCCCAGCTGCCCGCCAACTGCGCCCGGCGGGCTGCGGCGGCCCCCGAGGGAGCACGGGGGCATCTATGGCCCCTCTCCGCATGGCCACGGCCCCCTTTCTGCTTCTCTCGCGCTCGCCCTCCGCCTCTCACGCCGCTTCTCCGTCAAAACCACTGCCGGTTGATCCGTCTCCGTCCTCCATTGCTGCTGGGCCTCTCTTCCACTCTCTCCTGTCCGGCCCGTCCTCCTCTCTCTCTCTCTCTCTCTCTCAGAGAGTGAGTGACAGGCCGAGGCTACACCCGGAAAAAAGGCAAGGAATGCACACGCACAAACACACACACACACACACACACACACACTTCACTGGGAATCACATCCACCGTCACATGGACAGACACAAGCCCTGCTGCCATCCACGCGTTGGCGAGAGCGATACACACTCACCGCGAGTGACAATCTCCCGGGTGTGAGACGGAGACGCAGAGAGACGGGGAGAGCGACAGACACATTGAGCAAGAGAGTCTGCACGTGTGTGTGTGTGTGTGTGTGTGTGCGCGTGCGTGTGTGAGAGATATTGCGTCTCGGTGTGCGGTGTCAGGTCTGGCTGTGGGAGCTGACGCTGATTATAGTCTTCACAGCTCACTCCCATCACAGGCAACTATAGCCCTCTATTTTCAAAAAGTTGCAACACACTGTAGGATCCAGAATTGCTTTCATGGCTCCAGCAGCTCGACCGCCGTCGTCCTGGGATGGGATTTAAAAGCCGCCCGACTGCTCGCTGTTAAAGTGGAGTGTTCAGACCTAATGGGACGGTGTGACAGAAAGGTGGAGTCTAGTTTATTGAATACTTCTGTAGTTTTAACTGATGCATGAACCGTAGCGTTTAAATCCCTTCTTTTTCAATCAAAACGCAGCATAAGAAAGACGCCATGGTCAAACCTTTGACATGATGAGCAGCCCCACCAGCATGGGCATATAAATATACAGTATTTATTAATATAGCTGGAACCCTAATGCAAAAAATCCTCCAGTTTTCTGTAACAGCGCCTGATGCAAATGACAACAAGCCTTCTGTCTTCTGCAGACGCACCAGGAAGACCCTGATGAAGGACACTATAAAAAGGACGCCGACCCACCAGAGTCCTTTCTGCGTGTTCTCCCTCTTTCGCTGCGAGCTCGCCTTTCGGTGTCGTCGACTGCTTTATGCCAGATATAAAAAGCAATGCATGGCCAACGGAGCGCATAATGGGCAGATTTGACTAACGTGTCAGTGCAGAAGAGTGAAAAAGAGAGGGGAGGAGGGAGGGAGGGAGTGAGGGAGGAAGGGAGAGGCAGACGAGATGATAGGGGAGACAGAGATTGAAGGAGATGAAAAAGGAGAGAAAAAAAGAAAGGGGAAGAGACACGGGGGGAGGCAGAGGGGGAGGGGATGGGGGGGACCTGCGCCTTATCCTGCAAGACGACGGCGCGGCATCTGCAGGCGCAGCAGGAGTCAGATGACAGGCTCCACAGCTCGCGGGCCGCGACATCCCCGCTGAGCCGAGGGGGAGAGGCCGCGCTGTCACACGGAGCGACCCCTCGCTGAACGCGGGCGGATCCTGAACCGAGTGGACGTCCAGTCGGAAGAATCAGTCGGAGCCGCAGCAACGGAAGCAACCAGCAACGCAGGCCGGCGTCGGGAGGCCAACCGCGCGTCCGGCCCCCCCGACGGGAGCGCCGCGCGCAGGCCAACCACGCGTCCGGCCCTCTGCTCTGAGCCTAATTCCTGTCATGTGAGTCACGTGTGGCGACACGTAAATCCGCCGGTGCGCTCCCATCAGTCCGGGGGGGAGGGTTAGCCGCGCTAAGCCCGCCTGGAGATGATGTAACTGGGATTTGCGCGAGGTCACGCGGTCAGGCTCCACGTAATGCAACGAGGGCATCGACGGGGCAGCGACGCCTTCAGAGGATCAGCGGGGTGAAAAGGGTTCATTACATTATTACGTGTACATCCGGGTGCCGTGGCATGAAATAACTCATTAGGAATGTATTTGCTCATTTCACACTGACCGCCATCACAGATCATCCCTTATTACATATTATAAACCGTGTGAAGGCTTGATACAGGCGAGGTGGGAAATATGTCATATACAGTCAAACAATATTAGTGTCTTTATTTCTGTACGACGCCACAAGAGGAGGCACATCTTCTCCAAGTCCGTCACACGCCGGCCCCCAGCTCCTTTTCTCTGCCTCCCCTGGAAGTCAATGGGGAAGCTGTGCATCGCCCCAATAACACCTTTGTAACGCTTTGACGCTACATTACTCAAACATTGCAGTGAGGATGTGTGATGCAGAGTTAAAAAAAACTACTCTGCAATGACGAAATAATATTCTGTCATGGAGGCTATTTGCACCTGGTGCAGTTTATTCAGAGCAGAGTTTGTGGCCTTAATGTCCGCCACCTGTCCTCGAAAAGGCTTTTATCAGCTGTTTTGATGACTCAATTTACTTTTACTACTACTTTTATTACGGTACACACATTTTAAACACTTTGAACGTAATTATCTAGATACAGAGCGGCCTTTATCACGAATAAATATCGGTCGCATCACCCGGCCCGACAATATCGCTTCCGTGGATCAACAGCAGCAGAAGTTTCGCACAGTACAGCAGAGATGAAGACATTGAGATAAAAAAAAACTGGGGAATATAGTTCTAAAGTATTGCTGCTCACTATTTGTATACATAAAATAATAATGAAGCCATGTCGACCCTTCTTTTTCATTATAAAGCCAAAGACTATCAGTTAGAATTATCGATAAGGTTCCGGACCGATAGGCGGAATCAATAAAAGCGCTACTAGTGATCACATCCGTACGGCAGATAATCTCACTTTCCATCCTCGTTGTTCTCTTTTTGAAAACACCTCCATTGCTGCACCCATGCCGCTCTGCCTGTTCTCACACCTCTACACTCCTGGACGCTCGTCCTGCTGTCAATCACAGCTGGATCACTGCCGAGGCTCACAGTCGATCAATGCTCGGTACCGACAAAAGAGTTTCGTCATCAACGACGCGGTGGCGCTTCTAAACGGGCTCACTGGTTCTTCCCCCGCTCGCCGCTGACGCAGCGCTCTGCGGCCCTGATTGGCTCCAGATGTCGGGCCTTGTTAAGACGTGTTGGATGGGCGGCCGCAGAGCTGCCCGACCACAGGGGGAAGAGAGTCGTGCAAGGAGCAGGTGTATGCCGTAGTGGTGCGGTCCTGGGCCCCCAAACTCCCCCGACCTCCTGCTGTCTAATGACTGCGGTTCAGCCCGTTTGAAATGTGCCAGCCAGATGTTCGGGGCTCGCACCTGCAGGAGACGCCGTCTTTGACACGGTCCCTGCGGATCTGCGATGATCCACCACATGTGTGCGTGGGCGTGCACGCTTCCAGATGCACAAGCGTCCGTGTGCCCGGCAGAAGCGCAGGCACACCCCCAGAAGGTGGATCAGCAGCCAACACGCACGCACACACACACACACACACACACGCACACACGCTGCTCCATCTTTAACCCCTCAGCTCGGCCCCGGTGGGATTCCAGGAGGCCGGCGGGGTGCCGGGGCGTCTGGCTCACGCCACCCTGGTGCCGTGCACCTCTCTCCCACGACTCGCCCCCCCCTTTTCGATGTTGTGTGCCACGACGCCGTGAGGTCCTGTAGCTGGAGACTGGCTGGCTGCTGTCAGCTGATGGGAGACGAGAGAGAGACGGCCTCCCCCTCCTCGCGAGCTGCTGTCAGAAAGCATACGCGCCTGATTAACGACAACAGCCACAACGGCTCTTTATGGATTCCCTCCGCCGCGGCCGGCCCGCCGCCAGCTCGCCCTCCAGGAGGGAAAGGTCTGCACGCAGTGTGAGGAGTGTGCGTGTGGCCGAGAGAAAGTGAGGGAGGTAATCTATGGAATATGTTACGAGTGTGTGTGCGTGTGTGTGAGGGGGGTCATTCAAAGAGCGCCAAAGACAACGGGTGCAAAGACTCACGACGCCGTCAATCCGCTCTGGTTTAAAGAAACGATAAACTACTTGCTTTGGCGTCTTGTACCGCTAACGTCTATCGAAGCATCAAAAATGATGGAAACGTTGTTTCAGAGCAGTAAAACTGGTCAAGAATATGATTTTAAATGTCTTTAATATTGTTTCGGGTTTCAAGTCTCCACTGATGCTGAATACTTGTGGGAGTGCGTGTGCAAATGTGTGTGGGTGTGTGTCTGTGCGCACGTGGCTAGCTAGCAGCTATCTCCCCCCGCTCCTAACACAGAAAGGTTGAGAAGAGCCATCTTTCATCTCCTCTGCACCATCACAGCCTCTTCATTATTAATGGCCCTGATTACTGTAATCAAAAATTCTTATTTATTTGCAGGAGTCGGAGGAGGGGAGGAGGGGGAGAAGATGGAGGAGGGGGAGGAGGCGGCGAGGCCCGGGCTTCTCTCTCCAGACAAAAAACCTTTGGTCTCCAGCTTTAATTTTTCAGAAATAGAGATGCCGCAGTGCCCCATCGTCCCAGAAGTTTGGAGCTAAGCTAGTTAGGCGCGCATAAACATGCAAATACTGAGGCGTTGAAACTTTTTCTTTTCCGAGTCTTTGAGCATCACGTACACTTTCATAAACACACAGCTGCAGCGAGACGCGCATGCACGCACACACGCAGAAGTAACCCTCAATAACAGCGTCTTAACGAACACAATCATCAAGACCTCCAAGACAGCTAAAGCGATAGAAAAGCTGAACGTATCATCACTGCCTTTCATCTGGCTTTGAGCTCGTCTTCCACCTCCTTCGCCTCCTTCAATAAAGTGTCTTGTCTCCTTGCCTTCCTCATTCTCCTCTTCCCTCGCTTCCTCCGCCATCCACTCCACCCTGTCTAATCTTTCCAGGCACTGCCATTTGCATGCAAATAGTCCATTACCCGGCGGCAGGAGACACGGCCAGGAGCTCAGTACTAAGTAATCAAGGACAAAAGAAGTGCAGAAATGGAAGGAGGGGGGGAAGACAGAGCCGCAGCGACGGGGGAGCGGTGAAAGATCACAGGTGAATTAACACCAAGAAAGAAAGGCACAAAGCCACTTGGCGGACGAGAGAGAGGCGAGGGGGGAGAGGGGAGGAGAGGGGAGGCGAGGGGGGGAGAGCTGCAGCTCGACCGGCGGGGGATCGGAGGCGAGGATCTTTGTAACGCCAAAGTTACGAGTCGGGTTGGAGACCGGCTGAGCAGAGCGAGTCGGATCAAAGAGCCACTTTATTCAGCCTGTCAATCAACGCTGCAGGTTTATGAAACAAAAGCCTGATGCCGTGAAGTAAGCATCCGGTGGGGAAATGTTTCTTCCTGCGCGGTTCGTCTGCGTTTTAAACAACGGCCCGGAACAAATAGATCGTCACTTTCGGAGGCGCCGATAAAAAGGCTAATTTGTAGCATTTGGAAAAGGAACATTTCAGTCATTTAAATCAACCTGGTTCTGCAGTTTTTAACAATTCCTGAGCAGTAACGCCTTGTCAAACTTAAGTATTGTGATTGAGATATGAGCGACAGTTTTGCAGTCTGGACCAAAGTAGTGGACAAATGGACAGACTGACATACAGGTTTTAACATCGCTGTAATAACGGAGGTAATACTTACAGGGCCCACTGGACTGCTACATGCAGATTCGCTCTGTTGTTTTCTTGTTGTAAATGAAGTATTTTTCTGTTATATAATCAAACCCAGGCTCAGACAACAGGCATTAACATCCAAACAGATTTGAAATTGTCTCGCTTCAGGCATGCAAGGAGAAACCTCACAGATGTTGTTCTTTCCAGTTGCAAACGTGCACACACCACAAGGTTTGAAGATAATGTCTAATCACACGGCGCGGGACATTATCAAGGCCGTCCGAGCCAGCAGGTGCAATGCACCACCTTGCACGATCTCATAAAGAACTGGAACTGCGGTAGAGCAACTTGTACACAATCAAAGGTGTGTCAGCATTGCTCTGCAGTTTTAATACGTCCACATTAGCTCAGTATGCTAGCTAGCCTCAAGGAAGGGAACGTTTACCGTTGCTCGTGGAACCCATCTCATGATCACTAGCTATCGTGGTACTACTAACAGAACATTTTCACTTCAAAATATCAACATATTTGAAATAAATCAGAATCTCCAAACAGTTGGGGAGGTCTAGGACCAAACATCAGGGATTAAAGAATGCCTTGCTGATTTCTCTCTATTTTGTAAGGTTTTATGAAACTGATTCATCCCAAGGAACATATTGATGGTTAATTAGGAGACATTTAAATTTAAATAAATGTTAGCTGCAGCTCTGGGTACAAGACTGAATCCTTGATATTAAAGGTCTGTAAACCTTCTGCCACCTGCACGGAAAATAAGATTCCCCCTAAACCATGAAAAGCCTGCGCGTGGATGACGACATCTCAGGGAAGCGTTTCGGATTACACTCTGCGTCCTCCTGTACCCGTCTGCATGACCCACATAACCTCGTGCATCACCTGTGCATCTTCTGTTCCCCCCTGCCCCCCGCCATGTCTGCACCACCCGATGCTTCGTCTCACGGGCGCTGCATCGCTCTCTTCCTCTTCATAGATGCTGGGAGCAGCTAAGCTTCTCATGGGAGAAAAGTGTGTGAACGTCAAAGGAAATGAGGCCTCCGCCGCCACCTCCGAACCCCTCCTGCCCCCCCCCCTCCCTCCTCCTCTTCTGCGAAGCGGTTGATTGCGGCCCGTTTGATGTCCTAAACGCGGCGTGCTAAGATTTGCTCTCTGTTCCTCGACGAGCCCGTTTGAAGCTCTGCGTGAGCGACACACATTTTCAACGTTTCACTCTGCTTAAACGGGCAATTATTTTCCCCCCCCCCCTCACTCTTTTTTACGTTTGGCTTTAGAACCGCGGCGCAGGAGGAGGAGGTTGGTGCGGAGACGCGGAGCAATGACTTGCACCCACACACTTCTCTAACTAAGGCGTAAATATGCATGATGCAAAGACCTTTCTTCTGAGACAGCCACTTCGCTGTTTCCTGAACTTTTTTTTTCCTGTCACTGGCATAAGGGGAAATTACACCTCCTGCAGATATCAGCCCCATGCACCTATTAAGACCCATATATTACTGTCAGTAGTGCTTGGTTGAACCTGCCTCAACCACTTCTCAGCACCTTTGAGCACTTTCAAGCTCCGTCCGCCGTGAAACAAGTCGCTGCAGTGGGGTTTGAGTCTTTGTGTGAATCGCTGCCGAAGCCGCCGCCGCCGCCGCAGGCTCGCTTTCCTTTTCACACCCACTTACAGCGGCTGCAAGACAGTGGCTTGAAAAAAAAGAAAAGAAAAAGAAAAAGCTTTAGCCCCGGACCTGCGCCTCACCCACCCACTCGTCTCGCAGCGCTGCAAGGTCACCGCTCATGTCGGTTCTTCCTCTTATAGAGCAGAGCTGCAGGGATCTCTCAGACAACGGCATCTCCTGGGCTGCAGGGTTCAGCTTGGTTTACATTGGTAACATATGCAAACATACACACCACAAACACGCACGCACTTGGCTCAAAGCCTGGCCGGTGCTCAGCACTACGCTCCCCTTTTATGACCCTTGCTTTATGGGTTATTTAAAGTAACGGTCCCTTTATAGGTTGTTAAAGCGGGAATGAAAGCCAGTAGACGGCCTGCAGAGGGCTGAGGGGTGAGAAGACGCCGGGCAGGTTGGCTTGAAAGACACTGACGAGACACACGAAACAACTGCACGCAACGGTGAGTCCGAGGCCACGGGGTCGTGACCCCTGCAGGCGAGGGCGGGTGGCTGCACATCGTCACTTTATTCAGCATCACTCTGGTCGCATATTGTGCCTTGTGCGTAAAGGTCAAGCACGCGCTCGACCTCTGCGATGCACAGAAAGAGTTCCTCGCTAGACAGATCATTAAAGGTGGTGATAATGTGAGGGTACGAGCACAGGCGGAGTCAGGTGGATGCTTACGGAATACATGACTCATGGCGGTTTGTCCTTCCTCCCCGTCTCATGCTTACCCTCACACTTTGACCTGTGCGAGACGGCCAAGTGGGCATGATTAACTGTGCAGGAATGTCAGGCGAGAATAATGGCTGAAATGTAATTACGGGACGAGTGCGGTCCACGGAGAGACGGGTGAGACGGAGAGGTGGGGGGAGGCAGGCCGGGAGGGGGGGGAGCATCGCTTTTGTTGAGTGAATTGGTGCCATGTGTAGCTAGAACAATGCTGTCAATAGGTGATGAAGCCTTATTTCTGCGATGATTCCTGTGCTAAGATGATTACATATCATGTATAGTATGTGTGCAAACACACACACACAAACACCTTATTTATTAGCTACATGAGACCACACTAGTGGAATGTCTTACAAGTCTTCCCGGCCTCGTCAGTCTTATTGCACATCTTGAACTAAATGCATATATCTGCTGCTCAGATGGAGAACAAAGCGCGTCTGTGACAATAAGTAGAAGTGTTTGCATTGTGTAGTTTGTATTGTAGTTAAGTGTAAAGTTCTGCCTCAGAAATGTTGCGTTTCTATTAATAAATCTCTGACTGATTCAGAGTAACGTCCTTGTGTGTGTGTGTGTGTGTGTGTGTGTGTGTGTGTGTGTGTGTTCCATACAATAGTGTGAAATGGTACACAGTGTGTGATGAAGAGCAAAATGAAACAAAGAGGCTTCAGTTTGGAGACTTTCCACACAGGAGGGAGACTTTTCTGCGCCGTGTGTGTGTGTGTGTGTGTGTTGAACCAGTGTGTCCGCGTTTGTGTCCGCGTCTCTCTCTCCCTCTCTCATCTAACCGACCGCAGAGTGAGGGGAGAGCGGGGGAGAGCGGGGGAGGCGGAGGGGGGAGGGCACAGAGAGCAAGGCCATAGTCTTATTAGTGATAATGAGAGAGCGCCACTCTGCCAATTTACATCCGTAATCTGATATTAGCTCCTGCCACCCGCACTGAAGGATCACACACACACACACACACGCACACACACACACACACACACGTTTGCAGACGGCCGTGCACGCACACTCACACCCATTTTAAAGTAGTTATTCATATTCATGAAAAGGGAGCTGAACTGCCTTCGGATGAAAACGACGGCGCTCCCGAAGGACGAAGCAGAAGTATCCAAACACATCGGAGACACGAGGTGATGCTAGCAATGCTAACGCACCAGCTAGCTCGTTATCACCGTGTAAACACTTGTTCTTTGACTCTTGTATACGTCGCAGCCTGCAGCAGAGCCGCAACGCGTTTCCTGATTTTAAGTGTTTTCATTCATGAGTGCGTTTACAAGACGTCATGTGACTTATAGAGGCGTCCAATAGGCTTTTAAAAGAACTCGTGATTGTTAAAAGTGTTTCTTTGTACCAACGATACAGTTTGTGACCACGCCCCTTTCTAATTCAAACCACAATGGGTTTTTTTTAATCCTTTAAATTGTATTAGCCATGTGATGCATGAATACGTTTCCTGTGGTAAACAGTCTTTTTCAAAATAAACTTCGCTCTTCACAGAAGCAAACTACTTAATTAGGTTGATTTTAAATAACTGTTAGTGAAATTGAACCAGCGGCAAGCCGCGTGTGAGGTAGCATGTTTGTTGACCCGCCTCCTCTCACCTGTCACTCTCCTTTTTGCGGTTCGGTCCATGATTACGGGGACTTCATACTAATTGATTTTATTTTTCGTAGTGCTATTAAACCCTGGATGAGCACACACACCTATTTCCCGTACAGCGCACCGCAAATTCACCAAAAACATCACATGCAACACATGTGAGCTCTCACACAAACAAACTCACACATTATGATTAAATAGGAACATTCCTCTTCGGGGTAAAAAGAACCAGATCCTCTCAGGCAAAGGGCTCATGAATATTCCGTGTGCTGAATCGCCGTCGTTCCCTCGTGTTTCAATTAGATCCGAACCACCCAGGATGGGCTGATTGTCGTTAGCACGTATGGGCAGAAACCCCAGGCGAGCCGGAGGGGGATTTCCAGCTGAAACGCCCGCCGCACACTTAAAACGAACCGCCAAGTGCCCCCCCCCCCCCCCACCCCCCCAGCCCCAACCCCCCCTGCAGGATGTGGTTCCTCATCCTCCGCATCCACAGCAGCACCACGGGGCCCCCGCCACGCGGTCACGGCTGCTGTACGGATCTGCACTGCACGACATGAACTAATACCCCTCAACTTTAAAAGCTCATTACTGTAACTGTTACTGTCACACGGGGCCGGCTTCTGTTTGCCGTTCTTCTAATAAGGGAAAATGAGACGGCAAATATATACGATTGAAAGGTTCAAGAGGTTCGAAGCTTTGCAAACGCGGACGGGAAGCAATGAACGGACAGATCGTGAGTGTAGTCCGTAGACTCAAGAGCTGTTTGCCATTTTGTGTTTCCACGCTGCCTGTGAGGAGCCTGTAAGTCATTGATTAAGTCACCTGATTTGATTCTTTTGTGGGTATGTCAATCGTAACTGTGACATAGGATATCTTTATGAATCTATCGCGAAAATTGATGAATTGCCGATGTAATTATTCAAGTAATAATTGCAAACGTATTATAGTTTTCATCTCAGTACTTTTCATCCAACAAAGCACAACTCTTTCATCGTATTGCATTCATATCTGGCCATATGTAAACATGATGTATATGGATATGGGTCTATATAAGATGTCCAGTCATCCGTCATTCATTTCATCGGGTTTAAAACAAACAGGATATTGTTGGAAGGCAGAACTCCTGGTGCCTAAAGCCCCTTAAAGTTAATCAAACAGGGTGATGTCACACTTACATCCTTTAAACCTTGCGGCCTTTCAGTTCGCCCCTCTTATTGGTCGTCACCCACACCAGCCACCTCCAAATGTGTCTCAATCGAACCGCCTCCATTCACCAAAGTGCACGAACCCTCTCTGCCTCCAGCGGGAAGGAACGTACGGCCGAACATTCTCCTTCTCCACCGAGCGTCTCTCACCAATCACCTGTCTGCATCTCGCCGGCCGCGTCGCGTGAGTGAGAGGGGGCGTGTCCACGCGTGTTTGGTGTGTGAGCACACCTGCACAGGCCAGTGCACGTGTTTATGTGCACGTGTGTGTGCGTGTGTGTGTGTCTGTGTGTGTGTGAGAGAGAGAGAGACAGAAAATGCGTGTGTGCGTCTCATTCTCCCGCCTCTGTTTCCCCTGCGGAGCTCATGTATAATTTATGTTCCTCTCATGAATATGCTAAGCAGCCCCTCGCAGGGAGAGGTGAGAGGGCTTCCCCTGTTCTATTCTTACACCCGTCTGATGAGCGACGGACGGAGGAGAGCGAGAGGGAACTACGAAAGCGGCATGTTGCTGCAGGAGAGGAAAGGGAATAAGTGAATGAGGGGGGGGGGAAAAGGAGAGGAGGAAAACGCTGCAAAGAAAGAACGCAGAAAGACATTTATGAAATCCCCGGTGCTCGACAAATAAGCATTGTGGGCAATGCGGACGGTGGCGAGCCCCATGTTGTGCTATATTGTGTTGGAGACAAATGAATCACCCATGCTGAGGGGACGGGGAGAGGCGAGATTGGAAGAGGTAGTGAGAGAAAGTGGGAGATGGGTGTGTGTGGGGGGGGGATACAGTCGTCATTGTTCCATCAGCATTGCAGGCGCGTCTGTGAAAGGCTAGACAGGCCGGCAAACAGGGCCGTTATTTCACTTTCAATTGCTTCTCCCATAAATAGATGATAGGTGCCAAGTTCCTGATGAGACGCCTGAAAAACACCCTTCAGAGCTTCGCTCTATCTCTGCAGACAACGAGCGTGATGCAAGCCGCGGGCACTAATCAGATAAATTGCAGCGCGAGAGGTAGAAGGTGGAGGGATTAATCCAGTAGCTAACAAACTAGCAAACTAAACATCAAACGCTCCGTCTTCAAAGTTGCGTAACAAGAAAAAACCCTTTTAACCACATCAAACCCCTCGCAGACAGCTGAGGGAAGATCTCACTCTGCTTTCTTCTGTCAGTCGATCTGCAAGCCTCCATCTCTCCCTCTCCCTCTCTCTCTCTCTCTCTCTCTCTC
Source organism: Apeltes quadracus (assembly GCA_021346845.1). Lineage (NCBI taxonomy): Eukaryota > Metazoa > Chordata > Actinopteri > Perciformes > Gasterosteidae > Apeltes > Apeltes quadracus. The sequence continues at coordinate 1,597,671 of CM037936.1, forward strand.
TCCTTCACCATCCCCCCACTGGAGTCCAATCATGGGGAGGGAGTCTCATGTGAAATAGTGCATGACTTGCAACGTGTGTGTGTGTGTGTGTGTGTGTGTGTGCGCATGCTTGCCAGTGCTTACAATGTTTGCATGAATGCATATATTTGAGGTTGTGCCTGCGTGTGTGTCTGAAGAGAAATATGGATGTGTGTGTGTGTGTGTGTGTGTGTGTTTGTGTGTGCGTACGTGTGTGTGTTGTCCGCCCTCCTGGCCCCCTCATGGAAGAGAGAGCATTCCAGCGGGCAGATCATGATTCAGCATCTGTCGCCCAGCTGATGTAAGAGGGCAGACACAGGCTGAGAGGCCGAGCTCGCTGACTGGACGGATGGTTGGATGGATGAATGGATGGATGGATGGATGGATGGACGGATGGTTGGATGGATGAATGGATGGATGGATGGATGGATGGATGGATAGATGGATGGATGGATGGATGGATGGACAGATGAATGGACGGATGGATGGATGGATTGGATGGTTGGATGGATGGATGGATGGATGGATGGATGAATAGACGGATGGCAGAGTTACTGACTGACCAATTCACAGTGAACAAACTGACTACTAACTTTCTGACCGGCGCCATCGAGCAATTAGCTTCCTGCCTCACAACGAAAGGAAGGAACAACTGCTTCCATCAATGGGGAGACATTCTTCTCAGAATGAAACATATGTAACTGGATGAAGGAGGTAATGTTACTGTGTGTTTAGACACGGACGCACAGACGTTTTTAGAGGCGGCGTGTTTGCACGCCGAGTCGACAGGACATTGCGATGTTACTGAGGCGACGGCCAAAACAAACCCGGTCACCTTCTCTCTGCCCATGTGAACCGTGTGAGCCGTCATCAATAAGGGTTAGGATAGATAAGGGTACAATTCATTATGGTGCGTTTCTCCACCATTAGAAAGGTTTGCCCCCCAAATGTGTGCTTGGATTTGCAAGCGAAGAGGACGTTGAAGGGAAATTCTCACATATTTTAAAATAAAACCCATTCCTGTGCAAAAGACCACGTTATTTTACATTTTTCAATCTGGATTTTTCCGCCCACGCTGCGATAAGAACCCATTCTTTTAACACCAAAAACCGTAGCGTTCTACCCCTCAACACCAGTGGGCCGAGACTAAGATGCGTTTGGTCCAACTTGATCCGCTCAGGTGTCTGAATCCACCTGCAGCCTCGCTGACCTGAGCGGAGCGGCGGTGCTCCGGATGTGGCAGCTGTCAGGCTAACTGACTCACGGACGCTGGATGACGGATAGGTACGGTGGCTGCCTGGCTGTCTGATTAAACATTTGATTGGCTGGCTGCCTGTCTGGCTGGAGTCGGGCGAGAGAGGGAGGGAGGGAGAGAGGGAGGTGTGGGAGGGGGGTGAGGAGAGACGGGAGCACAGAGGCGAACCAGAGTTCATTACAGTAAACTTGGAGAGGCAGCGGTGACAGGCTGAGAGTGAGCGCAGAGACGAGACGAAATTGAGAGTGGCGTGAAACCCCCCACCCCACCCCCCCCCCCCGCAAATAGATGCAGATAGATGGCGTGCTTCTTATGCAGACAGCAACGGAATAGCACACTAAATGGAAAGTATCGCAGGTAAGAAAAACAGTCACACAGAGGAAAATCAGACGGAGAGAAAAAAGGAAAATTAAACAGGAAAGAGGAGAAATCTTTCATCAGCGTGATCTCCTGCGTGAGGCCGAGGGGAGGGTTGACCTCTGGGAGACGTGCGGGGCAAAGTCACCCTGACACAGGGCTCACTGGAGGACAGGGTGAGGGCAGACAAACACACACACACACACGCGCGCGCGCACACGCACACGTTCTCACATTCCCAGCTCGCACTCAGCCTGCAGCACAGACGCAGCCAACAGACACGAGGTGCCGATAACACCCAAAGTGAGTGGGTACAAAAAAAAACACACACACACCTCCAACGACACGCGCACACGTCTACACTCTGCGCTCTCCAATTCGCACATTTCGCTTTACTGGCCAGAGACGGAGGGGGGGGGGGGGGGGGGGCTGAAAGTAGAGGAGGCGGGGGGTGACGGCGGGGGAGAGAGAGAGAGAGAGAGAGAGAGAGAGAGAGAGAGGGGTGTCGCCTCTCCTCACTGATCCCTTATGCTATGAGGGATTTGCATACATTTTTAATCAAAGCAAATTAGATCATAACCAAATTAAATCACGCTTTGCAGCCGCCCCCTTCTCTGTCTGCCTCCTGTTCCATCCACCCACCATTCCTCATCATTTAATTATAGTCACTAATAGGTATGGGTAGACAGGATTACAAAAAACTGAGAAAAAATACATGTGGCTTTGTGTCCGTTAGACTGAATAAATGTGTGTGTATCTCGTTAAGAATGAAACATGTGAACTCGTTCTGTGAGACCCGTCTTTGTGGTGTGAAGTGTCAACTGTTGAACGTGCACCAACAAATACACTGCAATAAATCAAACTGAAACTCACGCACACACACACGCACACACACACACACACACAGACACACACACACAAGCGCGCACGTTGGCTGAGGAATCCGTCGCCCACCACAGAGAGCAGACACCTCCTCCCACATTCCTCTCCGCACCCTATGCTGCTCAACAGATTGGTATCGGCCCCCATCGCTGGCTGCTGCCCATCGCACAACGACGCCCGACAACTCAATCACAACCGGCCCGTTGGCATCATCGTGAGGGCCCCCTCCTCGAAGACCAGCATGTACAAGCGTGTGTACGCACACACACACACACACACACACACAAACAGGGCCTATCTGGGACTTGTGTCCCAGTAAATTGTATTAAAAGTCCTAGAATGAATAAATCAGCGTCCCCCATGTGACACGTTCACGTACAGCAGACAAAGGGAGGGGGGGTAGAGAGGATGCCATCACGTTGAGCACAATGCCCGCAAACACACTGAGCACAATGCAGGCCGACAAAGAAATAAGAAAGCTTTGGCGGTTTAGCGTCACAGTGCAGGTTCACGCTTGTGAGTCGGGCCTCGTTAATGGGACTTCGGCCTCGAGTCCGCCGAAGCAGCGGCCAGCTGCGGCTTCCTGAAGGCACTTTTGACCCATTTCGGCTGCAACCTGAGGGAGAAACAGGAGATCCGGGTCCAGGGGCCATAAACAGTCATATTCACAAACACTTAGGAGGCCTGGTAGATTAAAGAAAATCAAGGCATTTCAAAATGTGAGCACTAAGGCCAATGCTTAAGGGTATAGTTGGAAGTAGCTGGTGTGTAGTTCAGGGAACCTGGGAATACACAGAGTCGTCAGCGCACGTATACTCTAATCGTAAGGGTCTAATCTGTCAGCGTTTAGTTGGTAATAGCAGGTGTTTTTCTATTAGTGGAGGTTAGTGGATTATCAGCGGATGCAGTGCAACACTCCCTGTTCTCTTTGGGTCGGTTTATTCAGTGTGTCCACTGTGTGAGTTGTGTCTCCGACGACGAACACCTTTGGACGCTAAATTCAGTTTATAACAAAAAATATGATTTATTCCATCAGTTTAAAGGTGGTTGTTACATATATAACACGTACCTCAATAAGAGTAACAAATATCTGAGAGGTTTCACAAGGATTTTGGAGAGAAGAAGTAGAGGAGTCCATTGGGAGAAACGTGTACTGTGTGGTGAGGTGTGTGTGTGTGTGTGTGTGTGTGTGTGCGTGCGTGTTGAAGAGGGAGCGCACAGAACACGCAGTCGGCTGATGGGCAAAGGCATTCTGCCTGCGGGTTCAATCTGCCCGCGAGTCAGGCATCAAACCTTCACGTCCACACATCAATTATTCAGCTCTCCACATTGTCAGAGTGTTTGGATGCCACAGTGGCAGACGACACGCACAGGTGAGACGGGAGAACTCGGAGGACGGGGGGAGGACGGGGGGAGGACGGGGGGAGGGAAAAACTGACAGATGAATTCTGCCTGTATGTGCGAAGACACGGGAGGTTCAGGGGCTGCGGGGAATACGCAATGTGCTTTTGAGGTATCAAGTTGTATATCAACATTTACGACATACGTTACGTTGCATTACGGATCATTTTACTGACTCATTTAGTTATCACGCATCGCAATTCTAAAACTAAACTAAACTCTGTTATTGAACTGTTATTTTACCGCAGAAAGCAACACGTTACTCATTGTTTTGTGCATCGTAAGTGTAACGCATGGTACAACATGATTTGTCTCTCGTTGACTTCCCTCCCTGTTGTTCCAGGCGAACCTCTCCCTTCTGTCTGCAGCGGCGTGTCTCTGTTTAAATGTTATGAAACAACTGGAACATGGCGGCGCTCGTGGAAGCTTCACAGACGGTGTGATTAGACGCCTGGGCCATGTCGGTGTGGTCACGTGTTACGCCAGGACAAAGGACGCTGCTGTGATTCAGCGAGGAGAGGAAGCTGAGAGAGGAGGAAACGGGGAGTTAACAGTCACTAATAGAGAGTCGGACCTTTTGTTTCACCTCCTGCTTCCTCAAACTCCTTTCATTTTCTCACCTGTGCAGAAAAGCGCGGCTGATTTTGACGCCGGACTTTTCAGCCGATCACGCACAAACACGTGTGTGCTCTGTCGAACAGTCGAGAGCCTCCGCGTGACAGAGGACACACACACACACTCACACGGGCCCGATTTCCCACGTGTGTGTGAGCCATCGAGACGACTGACATTCTCCTGGAAGTTCTGTTGTGTGTCTGTTTGCCAGATTTTCCCACACTTTACATTTTTTACAAAGTTTTACTACTTTTTTTTAGAGCCGCTGCTGGATAATTGACTCCAAATGAGTTTCCCGAGGAGATCGGTGGTTCGGCGTGGAGCCTCGTTTGATAACGGACAGAAGGCCTGCTCGTCTCCTCGTCCTCTTGACCCCCGTGACCTCTGTTTTGGAGAGCCACGTCGTCATTTCTACAAACGTCACCTGGGCGGTAGATGAACTGTGGGCGGTTTGTGGGAAATTGAAATGATTTTTTTTTTTTCCCGCGCAGTCCGTAAATTGGCACAGAGCGACTCCCTCGCCACCACGAAGGTCGTTCTGATGTGGAGCGTCAGACGGAAACCAAAAGCAACCACAACCTCAACCTCGCCACGAAACCCTCCCCGAGTGCAGGGAGAGTGTGGTTTCCAGAGACGTGTCTTCATATTTCTCTCCTTGTTCAAAACCCCCACGCATGGAACAATACAAGCTTTCTCTCTCTCCGTTCCTCACAACAAACCGTCCTGTACTTCCTCCCCTCTCGCCTCCCCCCATCTGTCCACGCACGCGCACAGACGCACACTGACCGGCCCATCGCGCCCACCGGAGCGTCGCTGATGCACCTCGTGTGCAGCGGGGTGTGATCTTGATCTGGAGTCACTCAAGCAGGCCGACAGAGGACGCAGGGAGAGGAGGGGGAGGAGGGGGGAGGGGGGGTGGAGAGATCATTTATATTTCATAGAGCTCTCAATTAGTGTCAGTGTTACCGGGCGGGAGGTTGGTTGGGGAGAAGTTCCCTTTGTGCTGCCACAGGGCCGCTCACACGCTGCAGCAGTTTGGACGATCTGGATTAGCGCCCCCTACCGGACCTACCAGTAGGTCCTTGTGAGCATGTCTCGCAAACTAAAGGAAGCTGCTAAGATCACATGTTGCTGTTGACATTCACGTAAGCAACATGAGAACAAAGGTGGAAAAATGCTGTCTTTGATGGTGGAGTCTCAGTATTTGGCTGGACGTCGATAAGTTTATGTTTTTACGGACCGAAAATAATTGTGTAACGAAGTGAGTTTGTGAGGCTCTGAAGTTTGGAGGTACGACTGGAAATTGTGTAGTTAGCACACAACCTAATCATTGTTGCTCCAGGTGGGGTTTTGCTTTCATCCAGTTTGAACTGGTTAGTTACTGGTTTGTGGTCTGATGAGTATATGAAGCTAATACTTGGACACAGTGATGAGAGAAGATACACATAAGTGTTAGAATTTGATTGAGGTTCCTGAAGCTAAAATGCACATAAAGCGTGCAACAACAAAAACAGATATGATGCAGGGAGTGCGGGAAAAGGGAGATGATAAAAAAAACAGAGAGCAGACAAAGAATCTATAACATGTGCACAAACAGAAAGAGGCACGTCCGACTTTCAGCGCTAAGCAGCGCTGCTCTTTGCCGTCTCCATGAGGGGAAGCCACTGTCCTGCCCTCTCCTCTCTGTCTCCTTCCTAACCCAGCTGGAAGCTCCAGCTGCTGGGTTACGGCTTGTCTTGTGCTCCCCTGTGGCTCATTTAACCAGGGAAGCAGGCAGAGGAGAGGAGAGGAGAGGAGACGAGAGGAGAGGAGAGGAGGGAAGGAGTCACAGAGCTCAAACTTTGGTGCAAAGCTGAGAATGAATACATTTGCATACACATAATAAAACTGATGGGTGAAATTGGGTTAATATGCTCATGCAAACTGACTTCTTCAAACTTTTTGGTGTTAGTTATACTTCACGTTGCTACGTGAAAGGTTGCTTCCTTCCTCATACTCTCCCCGTCTTGTGCAAACGCTTATAATTGTGATTTATAAGCGGTATGTGTTTTCTGGTGATGTGGCATAGAAGAGGCTCTGCAGACAGCTGAGACTAGCCAGGTAGCTAAAGTGCACTGAATGAGGGAGCGAGGGCAAGTGGTCTCTGAAGGGAGAGATAAACAGGGTGAGCCGTTGGGCTGGGGGGGGGCAGGGAGTGCAGAGCGGTGAAGGGTTTGCTCTTAGTTAAACCGATGGCCACGCGGGTTAAAGGTCAAACCTAAAGGCCGATAGTGATTGGTTCCCCTGAGGAAGGTCACAACACAGATCTGCCCTTAAGCTCGCCCGCGCGTTTCCTCTCGCTCGTCCTCGTTCTCTGCACAGCGACCTTGACGAAGGCGGCTCGCTTCTCCGGCTTTCCCCCCTAACTCACCGAATAATTGCTCGTGAGGGAAGCTCAGAAATAATGGAATCTCAATTTCTTCTTAGTGAAGAGACCCAGTGGTCTGGTATAACACACTGTGAGTGTGTGTGTGCGTCTGGTAAACCTTATAGGTCAGGGCCTGTTCTTCTATTTCTATGCACTAGGTAGCAGAAACAGCTCTGGTGAGCACTTCAGGGGACGCCCACGGCTAAGCTTAGCCTGGGCTAGGAATTTGGGAGGAACGCAAAGGTCAGAAGGCTAAGTGTGTCTGTGTGCGTGTGTGTGTGTGTGTGTGTGTGTGTGTATGATTAGGAACTGCTGCTGTGAGCATAAAAGCGAGGAATGGAAATTAATCTCTGCGTTGATTGTGATACTGACAGCTGTTACATTGTTGGAAAAGCCTCTGGACGCGTGTAAACTTTAATGTGTAGTGGTTTGGAACATGTAATACTTTCACTTCTTCAATCCACCAACCAGCACAACACCATGTGTCCCGGGTTGAACTGCTCACCGATCGTCTCCACGTTATAACTGCTTTATTTCAGGGGGTTGCAACACTTTTGGGCACCACTTCTGTTTATCCTTCAGTATTTTCTATCATTTTTTAATTCTTTCACTTTGAACGTTCTGGAAGCTGTTGTAAAACCTTTTTTTTATTTGAATTTGTTTGGATATCTCAAATTTAGCACCAGAATCTGCAGGCGGATGACAGCCTGGATCATAAAAGTCACACAAGTGGTTCGCGGTTATGGAAGAAGTTGTGACTTTGCACATCATCTGACCCCCCTTGATGCCTAACAGTGACTTCTGCAAGTGAACTGACTGTGGCTCCGTAGCCTCACAGCGAAGCCACGGCGTGGTTCCTCTGTACCTTCAGCACTGCGAGGCGAAGATCTGCTGACGAACAGCTGATCTGAGAGCAGCCTCGGAGGCCGGCTGAGCAGAGCTGCTCTGCTGAGGCGTGAGAAATTAATTAAGAGTGAAACAGCGGCAGGAGGGAACATGGAGGAAGGGTGGCAGAGGGGCTGAGGAGGAGAGAAGGAGCCTCCGGGGGGCTCCTGCAGGATCAGGCCTATTATCGCTGCTATCATTGTCTAATTTCCCCTCCTTCGTCCTTTCTCATTTCATCCGCCTCTCTCTCCTCTTCCCCTCTCTGATCCTCCGGTCCCTCCCTCCCCCTCCTTCGTCCTCCTCTTCCCTCCTTCCCTCTGTACTCTGGCCCTGGGAGGCGAGGACAGGCTGCTAGCCGCCGGGGCGCCGTGGAGGAGGGAGAGCGAGCGAGCGAGAGCCTAATGAGACGTCTATCGCCTCCGTCTAGACCGGGCCGCTCCTCTCAGCTACGAAGCAGCAGCACCGCACCGTGCTACACACACCGTAGCACACACCGTAGCACACACCGTAGCACACACCGTAGCACACACCGTAGCACACACCGTAGCCCGCCTGCTGCCGGGGGAACAGGGCTTGTGTGCGTCTGGAGGTGTGTAGAAGGCATTGTGCACCGGCAGACCTGTGTTTTGTGGGGAAACGAATGGGGAGTGCGCCTTGTTTGTGTGCGTTGTGCACGGACACGTCTGAGTGACGGCGCACGCTACTGTCCCCTGAAAACCGGCCCCCGGGCAGACAATATTATGATGGATGCCCCCTCACACACCCTCCTCCGCTGTGATTGCCTGTTGGTGCTCTGCTCTCCCATGCCCCCCCCCCCCCCCCCCCCCCATCCCATCATCACACACAGGCAATTTTTATTTCCTGTTGGCGAGCCTAGTGGCGGCGCTCCACCACAGGGATCTCTGCTCACACCGGTGGGGTGAGGGGGGGGGGGGGGGGGGGCGGTTGTTCTGGAGAGACCTCTCCACTGGCAAAGTCATTTCCCAGCATCCGTCTCCACACTCTGTGTTGGCCAACTAAGCCAACTCAACATTAGAACAGTCAAAAGGAGGCCGATGGGATGACGGCGTCTGGTCGATGTGTTTTACCCGCGTGGCAGCAAAGGTCCCGGCAGAGCGCCGGCAGGCAGCAGGACGTTCTTAGCGGTGGAGTTTGTGCTGATTGTCGTCTTCTTACTCATTTCTTACTCATTTCTTACTCAGTTTTTTTTAGCTGTTTCCAGAGTGATCTCAAATGTATGTTGGCACAATTGTCTGAGAGTGAGGCAACAACGTTGATATCAACCTGCTGTCTGAGTTTGACAGAAATCTTTTAATTTAGAAGTATGAGTATGCAGCTCACTAGAGGCCTTCCTCTTTCTCGCTCTGTGTCTCTGCACACAGGTTGTCATAATCACAAGCTCTTGTGATAACCTTCCCAGTGTAGACGCACACACACACACACACACACACACACACACACACACACGCACGCACACGTGCACACGCTGGTCATTAGAGGAACCGCGAGCGAATGAAAGCAGAGAGAGAGAAAGAGCTTGTTAGCAGCCGTGCCTGAAGTCTGCTCCAGTTATACGGTTGAGTGAGAGGAGCCTCATTGTCATTAATTGTTTTTAAACTCTCCGTCCTGCCCCCCCCCCCCCCCCCCCCCCCCAGGTGACATTCACCGTCGCACGGACACACACAACATGCTCAAACACACAAAGTGCTGGCGCACTGGGCTTTCGACTGCAGGCCTCATTAACTGCACTGCAGCTGTCCCGGTTTGAGAGACACTCCTCAGGACGGCGTCTCCGCCTCGATCGCTCCCTGTCCCTACGTCTCACAGCACCTAACACACACACACACACAGTCGCAGACACACACATGTTATCTATTCTATTACTTATTTATTACGTATTACGATTAAGATTTTCACGCTTCCATACATGTAAATGTAAATGTAAGCCATTTGGGGAGATTTACGATCTACAGGTTTTATTTTAGCCTATTAGCTTTTTCCCCCCCGATCACCGATTGACCTGACATTTTGCACACAGGTGCTCTTGTAAATGCTCAATAAAAAGTCAATCATGGTATGCAAATGCCCCATTCAGATTTTCCACCATTTTGAAATTTGTGAAAAACACATTTTTGCGTACTCCTCCCAGACGCTGGTTCCGATTCTCCTGAAATCCTCAGGGAATTTTTATTGTATTATTGTCTTTAAACACTAATTAAAGTTGTTTGATAGCTCATTTTGTTTAGAAGTTATGGACCAATGAAGTATGTTAGGGGTGTGGCCTAAAAGTGAAAGACTCATAACTTCAAAAGTCGTTGGCCTGTCCTCACCAAACGAGTTGAGAGGAATAGAATTGAGTTACTGAATACACCCTGAATATTTCAGGGGCGCTGGTCTCATTCGCTAAATATTTGCATCTTTCCAATTACCATCGAGTTTTGGATTTGCGAACAAACGCCTTCTAGAGTTTAAACCCGATCAATTCCAAATTCGGGCAGAATGATCTTGACGCCTGTTCTTTGTACAGCAGGGCTGCGAACCCAGCGGTGATGCATTCTGCTTGCAGCTTTAATTCTGTTAAATGCTTCTACTTTTATGCCAACAAATGCAGATTACTTTGAAATGTTGGATTTCTGTGGATAATTCTAATGTTCTTGAGGAATTTACATAAATAACCTTCATTTTCCACATAGCCGGGGGCCGATGAAAAAGTGTTTCTGCATTTGGTCAACGTTGGTGGGATACACTACAGCTACAGAACAACGGTGGCTTCCGACTGGAGGATGATGAACAAGCTTTTTACTGGCGGCGGAGACGCTGTCTTTATCGACTGTCTCCATCTTTAATAAAATCTATATGATGCGTAACTTCAAGGAAACTTTTGATAGCTGACTGCAATTCAAACCCGTGAAGGGGCCTGCTTGCCTGTCTGTCTGTTTGTCTGTCTGCCTGCCTGCCTGTCTGACTGCCTGCCTGCCTGTCTGTCTGCCTGTCTGTCTGCCTGCCTGTCTGTCTGCCTGTCTGCCTGTCTGCCTGTCTGCCTGTCCCGGGGGTGCAGCATGGCTTCCGCACAAACAGCTCTTATCTCCTGCGATCGAGTCTGATGCTCCAAAGCTGCTCCATCAGCCACAAACTCATTAATTACTCTTTAGTATCAAACTGTAATTAGAGACACCCCCCCCCCCGCCACACCCTCCCCCCAACCCCCACCAGACTCCCTCCCCCCAACTCCCTCCTCCCTCTTAGCACTCCACGCTGTACTGTGTGTGCTAGCTAGTTGCTGCGCAGTATTGCACAGCCCTCCCATGTGTGAGATTAGGCAGGAAATGTGTGTGTGTGTGTGTGTGTGTGTGTGTGTGTGTGTGTGTGTGTGTGTGTGTGTGTGTGTGTGTGTGTGTGTGTGTGTGTGTGTGGGAGGGGGAACCAAGAGAAGAGGGGAGGACGGAGGCAGTGAGGTGCATGCGGGGAGAAATACAAAAAAGGAGGTGAGGCAATGTCGCTGCTCGGGAGGAACATTAATTGGACATTAATTGTGTCATTGTCGCTTTAGGTCACCCCCCCATCTCACCCCCACACCCACACACACACCTCCTCTTCTCCCACTCCTGATGAGTGGATCATTGGCAGATGAGGAGAGAAAAGATCTGATTAGATCCGTCTTGTCTGTCTGCGCTGAAAGGGGGTGGAATGGGGACAAGGGGGGTGAGTGGGGGGGGGGGGGGGGGTTAGACTCATTAAGGACAGTGATTGGTTTAATAGCGCGCGAAGGAGAGCGATAGAGGATAGGAGGATTTCCTGGTAGGTCATCTTCTTTTAATCAGGAACAACTCTGTAAACCCAGAGGATGCTGCAGTTGATTATGTAATCGGTTTTATTTTGGGCGACTGCTGACAATCAAGAGTTGGCTGCATGATTGCGCACCGAAACCCAAACATATATTACGGGAACGCTGGACGACGAGAGGAGCCTCACTCCCAAAACGAGTGAAATGTGATTTAATACAGGTTCTTATTAATGTTTGCTGATGCTGCTCCGGTTTGTTTACTTTAATGTGAGAAGGAGGAGGCGACACGACGACTTCTCAGCGTGAAGTTCAGCCCGAGAGTCAAGTTTCGCCACCTTTTATGGTAACTGGAATAAACTAACAATGCCTCCGTATAGGTTTCTATCCTACCATGACCCCTTTAACCTGCTGACTGATGTGCGTCTCTTCAGTCCCACAGCATTTAACGTCGACAAATAAGAGTCTCAGAGGTCTCCCTCACGACCTGTGACTCCACCTCAGGAAGGTAGTCTCCCATTTTAACACTACATTCTGCTTTTCATAGCAAGCAATAAAAATAAAAAAATACTCACATGTGATTTAACATTTGACCATCTTCTCTCACATTTTGAGATAATCTACGCTTACAATAATCTCCAAATGACCATTTCTAATGATTTGGTTTGAGCCCGTTTGCTGAACGGTCACTTCATAGTTGTAGTTGAAGCCCCGATGGATCGTCCCCTCTTTAAGAAGCCTCGGGTCCTGTGGACGTCTCAGAAGTGCTTTCGCTGTACTCAATTAAGAATGAAGTTATAATCTTAGCAATGGAGAGCACAACTCCCCGTGCCGCACTTCCATTCTCTCAAATCCCCGCGGCCTCCACCGCGTCCTCGTTCTTCGAGTTCAACCGGGGGGCAGATCACGACGCCGCGACGACTTTTAAAAAACACCGGCAGCAGCAACCGGTTCTCTTTCACCGCGACGCAGGTGAACGACCCCCAAAACCCAAACTTCCTCCTGAAAGTGAGACGTGCAGGATCCTCACTGAGGCCTCGAGGACGCCGGGCCTCCGGAGCCTGTCTGTCTGTCTGTCTGTCTGTCTGCAGTTAGCCGTGTACCCATCCAGCCAGCGGAGGGGGGACCTGACTCCGTAACGCGGCTCCTCTCTCTCTGGTAATGAGGAGCGGAGGAGCAGACCCGACCCGAGGCACAGCACCTGGACTGGACGGCCTTCCTGCCTCCCTCAGCCCCGTTCTCCCTCGGGGGGGGAGGGGGGAAAAACACACTTTGAGTGTGCGTGTTTGTGTGTCAGGCCTCTTTAGCTTTGAATATATGCGTCTGGCTCCCTCCCTCAACACCTACACCGTTCACTTTCTCTCTACTTCTCACTCTTCTCCCAGCGGGGAGGATTCGCCAAGTGGAGTCAATTAAAACCGCACATCTAAGTGAGAAATGTCTGCTCCAGTGTGTGTTGGTGCATATGGTTTCATAACTGCGCTGTGCGCCTCTTTGTGTGTAATTGTGTGAATTTGTGACAATTTCCAAATGTACGTGTGCGGAAGTTTGCAGAGGCGGGAGGGGCGAGGGGGGGGGAGGGGCTCCCCCGGGGGCCTGGCATCACGGCGCTGCAGCGCTGGATGCTCCTCCTGTGACAACACCTCCAACGGGACCCGGGACAGCTGCGGCCGACCGATACCGCTTCACGGGCCGCAACAGGCCTCATGACACACACACACACACACACACACACACGCACAAAATGAACAGCTCACAAGCACGAGTGATTGTCCCCGACATATGTGAACGTGCTCCCCCTCCCCCTCCTGCCATATTTCATTCATGCAGCCCCCTCCGTCGCCTCCCACGCTGCCGCTCGGTGTTCAGGTAAAACACAACAGGACTTCTGTTACAGCAAGATGCACAAACAACACAATGAAGAAATAAATGAGCAAACGATGCACATCCATTTGTTCTGTCTTTTTTTGCATCACCATCAAAAAAGAAATCTTCAGATTTACAAAATTGCAATGACCCTTTCTTTTTTTCATATTTCATTTATTTACCAGTCACCAGATGATGAGATACATTCTCTTAAAAAAGAAAGACAACAAAACTGATAATATTTCGAGATTTCAAAAACTATTTTACAGTATTCTTAATATATAGATTTTGTACAAAATAAAAGTCAGTAAAAGGAGCAAAGGTAGAGAGACATCTTAGAAAACAGAGAAAGGACGGGGTTAGGAGTTGACTCAAAGAACTAGCACATGTAGGAGTGACAAAGACCAATCTCTTTCATAAATAAATATAGGAAAATTAGACATCATATAGCTCTCTTTCCCACTAAATGCCTGTCGCATCGCGCTAAACACAACTGCTTTGTTTAGAAAATTCCACGCATTTTCCTCGTGGAGATTATCTGGAACCAGCGCGACTAAAAGCCCTGAAATAAAGGTATTTACTCCGGTAATGGGTCTGATAGTCTGTGCTGTGCTTGACCTTTGGCAGTAAAAATACCCCCCCCCCCCCCCCCCCCCATTCCCCTTTGTGTGCAGGGAGGCTCCTTAAGGGAACTGGAGAACACGGGTCTCTTTATCCTCTCTGAAGGCCAGCGAGAAACAAGCTGGAGGATCCCACACGCACAAACACGGAGGCAGCCGAGGGGGGGGGGGGCGCAAGGGGGAGGGGGGGGGCGCGGCGGAACACACGGACGTCGTACTGCACCACCAGCATCATCATTTCACCAGCCAGTGCCGTCCTCACACTGTGGACGATTCAGCCGTGTCCTCGTTGGTCGTTAGAATTTCAACAATACAACAACAACAACTACAAGACAACAGAATAAACACGCAGAAAGGGGATGTGGATGGGAGGGGGGGATGCGAGGGGGAGCCGGGGGGGGGCAGTAGGGTAACCCTAACCCAGTTTGGATGCATATGGTTATATATGCTATATGCAGTTTGGATTAGCTGATTGTTTCCTCCCGTTGGGGCGTTTGAAGCTTGTGGTGTAAGCACTGAAAACATGGGAACAAGGAAATACTACACACCGACATTGGGGATGATCTACAATACGGATACACAAACTGTTTTCAGACACACACACACAACCCAAAGAGTACGGAAACTGAGGCTCAGCTTCTTCACGCATCAAACTTTTGTTCTTCCCCTGCGAGCGGGCGAGCGGGCGGCGGCGTCGGCAGGCAGAGCGACCAGACGTTAATCACCGTTTTGTGTGCTGCTTTCTCAGTGCGCGTCAAGTCGGCGAGGCTGGGCGGGCAGCCGGGGGTGAGAGATGGGAGGACAACGCGTTGGATTCTCAATAATGACGCATGGCCGCCGCATCACTTTGGAGATTAAAAGCAAGATGCTGAATTTCAATCAAGCTGCCTTAATGGCTGCGAGTGAGAAATGGTCACTTTGTCTCTGCTGGCAGGCGGAGAGAGGAAACTGGCACAAGGAGCCCAGGTGAAATAAGGCGATGGCAACATTTTAATCCACCAAATTGCATGCTTGCCAGTAATGATTAAATCTATTTTAACGGTGTAGTGACAATATTCTTCAACGAAAAGCAAAAGGGCAGTAACGCCTCGTTACGTCCAGGAGAGAAGTCAAAGCCTCGGAGACTAAATGTGTGTAGCTATAAAGAAAAGATTATCTAAATGTCCTACTTGCATTTAAACAAGAGTTAAATCAGCACTCAACAATGTTGAATTTATTCAATTTTTGAATTTGTGAGTGCTGACGAACAGGTTGCGTCTGAGGCCTCACGCTTCTCGTCACAAAGCAGATCCCGACACGGACAACGCGCGAAAAAAAGAAGTTCAATTTTAATCGAATGCCGAGACTTTTAAGACTTTATCAATGGAGCCTGTGTTTACCTCGTTCGCCGGCGTCGCATTCTGCAGCCGGCTTACAGAACGCGGAGCCGAGCTCCGCCTGCGCCGCTCTGAGACGTGACCCACTTGCGATAAAGTGCGTTGAGAGTTAAGTTCTCGCGTTAGATGAGGAGCGGTGACGGCCAAGCACAGCTGAGAGATTGTCATCACAGTATAGCTGATAAGAAGAAAAAACCCAATGTGACGTGAACTACATCTCTCGGAGGGAGGGAGGGTGGGTGGGGCGGAAAAAGACAACGTAGCGGGACGGGAGCGTTGGTCCTAAAGTCTCTGTGCCGAGTCAGGAATGTCACAGTTGAGCACAGCGCGTCGCGTCGGCAGGGCAGTTCTTTGAGTTCAGGGGGGCGGCATGCGTCGTCGTCGTCCCCGGACTTCAGCCCGGCACCCAGCTCTGGTTGCTGTGGCCTTGCTGTGGTCCGGCCAGACCGCTCATCCCCATGCCCATGCCCATGGTCACACCCATGCCCATGCCCATGCCGATGCCCACCCCCTGGGCCAGGGAGCAGTCGAAGTTAAAGTCCATCTCCTCACCAGAGTCCATGATGTCATGGAGGAGGATGGACTCCACGTCGCAGTCCAGGCTGCCGTGGAACATGTCGATGTCCAGGTCGGCCGGTAGTCTCTCGTGGGGGTGAGGGTGGTGATAGCCGTGGTAGTTGCTACCAATGCTACCGTTCCCGATCCCCTGGCCGTGGTGGTACGGTCCGTTTGCTGGGCCTTGGTGTTGTGGATCGGGGTAATGGTTGTGGCGGGGGTGGGGGTGCGGGGCGGTGGCCACGTGGCACGAGTCCTGGGGCATGCCGAGCATGCCCGCCGGGTTCGGGGGGAGAGTGGTGGAGGCCGGGAGGTGGGCGTGTGACGGGGGGCTGTACAGGTAGGGGGCTTTGTGGTTGTAGGTGTGCAGCTGATTGCCGTTGCCCCGCGGGACGAGGGCCACGGCCCGCGGCGGCGTGTGGTTATGGCTCTGGCTGAGGTTGTGACCGTTGTGAGCGAGGCCGAGAGGCGAGTCGTGGTTGTGATTGGTGACGTTGCTGTGATTGTGACTGCTTGTATGGCTGTGAGTTCTGTTATGGCTGTGGCTGTGTGTTCCGTTGTGGCTGTGGCCGTTGAGGTGGCCGGCGTGGTGGCTGTGAGGGCCGGAGCCCCCTCTGTTACTGGCTTGGCCCATCATAGGATGGCTCTCCCTCTCCTGTCCCAGCATCATGTCCTTGGAACAGTACTGTTGCCTCGCTGGGCCGCCTGTGAGCAGACTCTGCAGGGCGTTGGTGCTGGAGTACGCCCGCATGGTTCCAGAGAAACTTGCTGGCTTGTTCTCCTGAATGGTCTGCATGGGGGAGTGGTGGCGCAGCATCCCCATGCTCGTTGCCCCGTAGACGCCGGGCCCGTAGGGACTCTGCCCCTTCACCCCAGAGCTGTAGTGGTACACCGGGGTCGGGTGCTTGTGTCTGCCAACAGCCGCATGCGGTTGGTGTTGCTGCTGCGGCGGATGATGGCGATGATAACTGTCCTCCACCAGCTGCTCATCCAGGCTGATGGCACCAGTCAGGTTAGCTAGCTGAGGCAGCTGCTCAAGGGGAGGACAGAGATTCCCCGCCCCCCTGGATGGAGACCGCGCGCTGGTCGGCGAGGGGTAGAGGTGGGGGGAGGTGGAACAGGACAGGCCACCCTCCTCCGGTTCCTCTGGCTCTCCCTCTGCGAGTATGGGGGAAAGGCGACCGCTGAGGGTGGAGGCCGATGAACTCGCCCTGGAATGGAGGTCCGTCCAAACGTCAAACTCCCCATCCATCCCGGACGCACCTCCGGCTCCTGGGAGGCCTTTCCGTGGCGGGCTGCTTTGGTCGGGGGAGACCTGGAGCCCGGCCACCGCCGGCCCCCCCGCTCCGATGCCGGGACGGCCGACCCTCTTGCCCCTGACTCGGCCCTTGCTCTTCAGGTATTTGGTGCCGTTGTCCATGGAGACCGCTCGCCGGCGGGGGGACTTGCCCATTTTCCCGCCATCTGGGTTCAGCATCCACCAAGAACTCTTCCCTGTTCCCTCATTCTGCACCCTGATGAAGCGCGTGTGCAGCGACAGGTTGTGTCGGATGGAGTTCTGCAGAGAGATGAGAGAGAGACGAATAGTGAGTAAAAGATCAAAATAAAATTCCATACATCACATCGAATGTGCACACAAACTGCTTCTCTACAGCGAACGCTAGAAGAATTTGCATTGCTTCCAAAAATAAGTCCGAGCAATCGATGTCGACCAATTTTGGAACATTCAAACATGTTTGAAGGACAGCTCCAGCTGCCACAGAGCACCAGCCAAGCTGCAACCAACCTGAAAAAGGACCTGAGACTCAAGTCTCGAGACACTCTCCCTATGCACGTCAATCCTCCACATTCATTTCCCTCCCTCCCTCCCTCCCTCCGTCCGTCCGTCCGCCCTCCTCGACTTCTGCTTGCAGCCGGGCTGATGCAAGCCGCTGCGGTCGGGCGTACTGTACGTTTGAAGTCGGTGCCAGCGCTGTCTCTTTCGCTCTCCCAGCTCCAACGGGAGGATGCAGTGGAAGACTGAGCCGGGAGCGAAGCGGGCTAATAGACGTATCCCAGCCTCCGACGTCTACCTTCACTGCCTATCTCACTCTCCCTCCCTGGTTCTGTCTTCATCGCGATCTCTCTCTCTCTCGAGATCCACATTCTTATTTCATGCTCTTCTTTGCACACAAGTCCATTTCCGCTTCCCCATTCCATCCATGTGTCCCCAATTGCACAGTTTGTCTCACAATGACGTTCTCATTATTCTCTATATGGGCATGTACAGTCACTGACTCAGTAATTCATGGGATGTAGGTTGTCTTTATTTTCATTTCCCTTTCATTCATCTCACTGGTGCGCAACAGAGTCTGTCATTGCCGCTCTGCTCTTTGTCGTGTGTGTGTGTGTGTGTGTGTGAGACATTTCCACGCTGGCGCGGGAGAATATCAAATGAAAGCCGTCTCCTGTGGTTTGGGGAACATGCCGGGACAATAGAACGTTTCAGTGGTTCTCACACTTCCACCGTCTCTATTATGCTGTGGATTATTTGTATTCAAACCTGAATTGCACAGCGGGGAAACAAATAAATCAAATTGCGGCGCAAAAGCACATAAGCGGGAGGCGAGCCGAATTCAGGTGATCTGTGAACGCCTCCCCGGGTTTTTCTCTCGCCGTGACACCTCTGGCATTGGGTAGCCATGGCAACCGGGTAAACGTGCAGCCGCAGAACTATATCATATTGTGGTTGGAGTCTGGAGGCTGAGGGAGGGAGAGATGTTGGGGGGAGAGAGAGAGAGAGAGAGAGTGGGGGATGGGGGGGGACAAGGATGCAAGAGGAGGCGGTTGTTTGATGCCGCGGCTCGAGCACTAAACAAGTCTTTCATCTCAGCAGTGCAGGTCCGCGGGGGGACGCCCGCTCCCCGCTTCTGACGGCTTCGCTATACGTGCCGCGCCGAGCTACCCGTCACGTCCCGGGCAGGCCCTGAATTAAAAACCGTCTGTGAGCTTCAACGCCATCCACGGCCCGTTTTTTTTTTTAAGAGAGGCGAAACCACAACTCTGTGTGACCCGTCGCATCGCCGTTTATCCCTCCGCGAGGGAAGAGCAGCCCTGTTGGACTTGGAGGGATTTGTCCTCATCACAAACCCTCTTTATCTGATGAATCCACCTGCCAGAGAGATTTGAGAGAACCTGGACGCTTCATGTCGTGTAGTTTTCCACCACATGTTTTTCTCCGTCACCCTGTGTGTGTGTGTGTGTGTGTGCGTGCGTGTGTTCCAGGCCTCTAAGAATAGCTCGCAGGTGGTTCCACTGTGGGTGTGGTGCCGTCCGCCTGCTGTTCCCTCCGTCTGAGTCAGGGGCAATTTGGCCAGCCTATGGCCCTCACGCCCCCGAAACAAGCAGTCACCGCTAATCCCCCCCCCTCCATCCCCGAGTAATCCCAGACAATCCTGGGCTAATCCCGAGTTGATTCAGGGGCACTCCCAGCTGGGTGTCTCACACAGAGGCATGCCAGGTCACCGCGAACACAGCGGGCAGCCCCGGATACGCTACCATCCAATAGTCACACGGCGTAAGGGAAGTTTGAGATGTGGGAAACGTACTATAAACCCCTTATAGGACGGAGTGAAAACTGTCCCTGACCTTTGTGCATTTCACTAAATGTCAGAGGCGACGCTCCGATGTTGACCGCCGCTGTGACGCCGCCGTCGAACGCGCTCCGTCCTTGAGGGTCGGCGTTGCCACATTTCCACCTCACGGGGTTGCATAGAATAAAATCAAAAACTTTATTATGTATTAAATATTCATAAAATGGAAATTCTCTTTCAGCCCCCCGGCTTGCTGAGGCAGATGGATGAAGCCCACAGAAACATACAATGACAGCGAGGAACACACACATCACACGCCTGGGTCCTGGAAGCTGCTTCCTATTCAAATCATACCCCCTTAATACAATGTGCCTACTAGTGAGGGCTCTAAATAATGAATGAACCAGTGGCCGCAGAGCGATGCACTGCCTGCTCCCATGATGCAGAGAAGAAGCAACGTCTATCCTTATCCTCAGCCAACTTACACAACTCAATCAGGCTGAAAGGGGTTCATTTGGACATGAAGTAAAAGCGGATAAAGGGTAAGAGTTTATGGACCAATCAAAGTCAATTAAGGTGAACAAGGTGCTATTGGATGCAGGAAAACAATCAGATTAGGTTCAACTCTCATTAAGGCCTTAAAGTCCCAATAGCTGATTTAGATCTTTAGACAATGGGCAGCAAGCCCTCTTTGTCCACGGATTAGAAGCTTTAGCTCTTTTTTTTTAGCGAATCGGACACTGTTGAACCTTTTTTTGCCCCCACCAACAGTTCTGGCTCAAGGAAGAAGAAGGGAACTCCTTTAAATACATTACTGCTCAATACATGTTGACCCAAGCTACATGTTCCTGAAATTCATCAATCATAATTCTTTTTTAAGAACCATTCATTTGGCTCTTGGGCCAATTTATAGTCGCAAGCCTGCAGCTGTTCGCCCTCACTTCTTCAGTGCCAATCGGTTTGATTCCAGATCAGATCAGAGGCCCATTCTGCGTTGGGAATCCATGAAGTCGAATGGCTATCTGCGCTGAGGCTTAGCACACATGACGGTCTGACTAACCAATTAAATGCACCCGCATTATGAGCCCAATATCGGAGGCCAACGTGCCGTACACCGACCGTCCACAGAACGACGCCGGCCTGCCACGGACTCTCCCAGGACGCCAGTCAGCTCGTTAGCGCTGCGTCCTGGCCTGGGCGGCAGCTCGCCTGGGGTGTACCGCCGGAGTTGGAGGGGGCCCGGGGGTAAAGGGTGGGAATGCAGATATGCCACGAGGGGCCCCCTTCACGTCACACAAAGGGATGCCCTCAAAATGCCCCCCCGCTCCCTCCCCACAGACCCCGTCCCCCTCCATCGGAGCCCACCGAGGGGGTTTCGCCGCTTACACACCCACACACATGCTCCCACAGAGGGGCGATGAAACGGGTCAAACGGTTTATGGGACCCGTCTTGTGGCAAATGTGCACTCATTCAAAAACGGGGCCGAGCCACGAACTGAGGGACCGCGAGCGGCGTCTGGGAAACCGGCAAAAAAAGAAAGAAAAGAAACCACTCACCCGACTCAAAACCAACCTCAAGAGCGAAGCAGCGTGGTGCACTTGCCCCGGCTAAGAACACAGCAGCTGTCCTTGTAGTGGCACCGAGTGAAGCCGTTTGCCACACTCGACTGGTATTACCAAACCGTTCCATGCAGAATGGAGCCATTATGTGTCGTCAAAGGGTACCCCTCTACGCCGCACATTCATTTCATAAGCCTGAATCAAGGGGGAGTAACAGAAGCACTAACTGTGTTTATTGTGATGCTGTTTTTGCCCGTGCAGAAGGCAAGGGGGGCGAAGGGGTGAGAGGGGAGGGGGGGGGGGGGGGGGGGGATCAGGGGAAAAGGGAGGTTTCAACACAGGCAGTTTTGTTCGGCACAGGAATGAGTTTTGTCAGCTAAGCCCGTCTCCAGGCTATTGGTGGAAATTAGCGGCGGCTAAATATTCGCGTTCCATGATTGATGTCACGGCTCGCTTCGTCCCTTTGAAGGGAAATAAAGAATTTAGAGCCGTGTGGATTAATAGGGACAGGGCTGCGGGGATTTTTGCATGTCTGAGGGGGGGACTTGAAGAGGGACTGAAGGGGCCCAATGGCTGAACAGATACAGCACAATGCAGCCGAGACGATATGGTGTATCAGAGTGTGAAAGACGACTGCGAGTACAAGCAGAAAGATTGGAAATAGTGTGTGCGTACGTGAG